>JAECUM010038745.1:0-42409 GCA_016617855.1 Megalonaias nervosa | reverse complement strand
ATATATATATATATATGGTGGTCCTGATGACTATAAAGATAGAAGGTCCAATTATGTTCAGAAAAAGTGTTTTCAAAATTAGTATCGTCACGGACTGAAATGTTTCTATGAACAATGTTTTGAATCTTTTTCAGTGCTCCAAACGCCCCCACCCCCGTGCAGCATGCTATATATCAACGTTGATAAATCTACAGATGTACTGCCTAAAGAGGACCCATTTGTAACATTCAAAACCTATCAATACAAGTTTGTCTCGTTTTGTTTAAGTTCGTATCTATTTTTTGCGATTGTGTAAGAGTAACTGTACTAGCTGCAAAACTTGTAAAAACAAAATTTTCTATCTGCACAGTTAACCTTTACTGATGAAATATAGAATATCTTGGACAATCAAAACAAACAAATCAATTAGAGTTTTGTATTTACATCAAATTAATCTATTATATATAGTTCAGTGAGGGACAGATTATATACATGGGTTTTACTATGTCTTTAGTAAGACTGCAAGACTATTGTACGAAGAATTATGACCAAAATAAACTGCAAAGCCTATCATGTTCACAGAAGAATGTAAAAGACGGTTTACCTCAACGATTATATCTTATATATATACATATATATATATAGGAAAGAGATCACTCGAAAGACAGCGTGCACCGGAGATGTGCTTTCCGTGCCCGAACTCGAACTGACCAGTGTAATAATCGAGGACACAAAAACAGACCATGATCACTAAACAAGCAAATACGTATTCATGAAGACACTGGTAAAAAAATCCAAGATGAAGTGATATGAATCATACCGAGCAACAAACAGAAATATATTTCATTAACAATCACCTCATAGATTTCATTCATGAAAGAAGAAAACGTAATAACATTTAAAAGAACAATGTAAATGAGTACATTTCTTTTCTTAAATGAAAGCCATTTTCCAAGTTTGTTCAAGGTATCTACTATATAAGTAAAGTTACTGTGAGAAAACAGTTTTACCTCTTTTAGTTCTATGACCGTGACCTTTGTCCTTTAGATCCCGAAACATAGTTAGGTCTTTGACCAAAATGCAAGCTACTTACCAAAGTTTGGTAATGGTAAATGGTGGGGAACTAAATTTATTATGCTGAAACGATATAGGTAACAGACAGAGAGACATAAGAACGAGTTGACGGGTAATATCATAACAGACATATATAAAAAAAATAGAGAGAATAAACAGAACATATAAATTAATAGAGCAAAGTGTACATGAAACACACATATAATGATAACAGGAACTAACATCAATGTACAATTTAAACATTTTACAAACACACAAACAAGACATTAGATCAAATACCACATTTGAAAATGTTAGGTGTTCCATCAATTGACGTCTGCTATTGACGGTTCAGTTTTACAATGACTTAAGGTGCTCGTGATGATGATTTATCATAGATCATGTTATATCATATTATACTGGCCCTGAAAAACAGTAATACTGTTTTCATTGGTCAAACACAAGATGTAAGAGAAGAAGACGATGTAGTAGATACACACAACAATATAAGCTGACGATACTGCCTATTTTGCAAGTAATTTCAGTCCAAAACACCCTACGTGAAAATATTTCAAAATATGAAAGTTCTAACATTTCATTCAAGTTTTTAGACGTATACAAATATTGGGACGAGAGTGTTCATTTGATGTTTGTTTTTAAGGAATCAGTTCATGAATCATAGGGTTTTAGTCCTTTTGAACTAATTTTCGAACATGGTGTCCGTGGACCATTGAAGCTGTTAAAAGAGAAACATTTTTCAAATGAAGATTCTAAGATTAATCTTCTTGACTATGTCTCTGATTTTAAGTATAAGTTGTCAAAGTTTTGTAAAGTAGCTCTACTCAGTCAAAACTGAAATTAAGGAATGATAGAAATACAAAAGAAATGCGTTCTCAGCCTGGTGATAGAGTTCTGGCTCTATTGCCCATACTTCAAAATCCTCTTCTGGCTAAATAGTATGGTCCCTTATACAACTGAAAAGAAAGTAAGTGACTTAAATATCATTAACACCCTTGGGAGGAGGAAACATGGACAACTTTGCTGTAAAAATGTCTTAAAGAAGTGTCACATACAGTGAGAATTTAAACGATGGAATGCAATCAGACTTTAGAGGCTTTGGTTTAACCAATCTTCAGAATTTAGAAAAAGTAACTAATCATGGACCAGAAAGGAATGAGCTAAAACAGCTATGATGTGACTATGAGCAATTGTTTTCAGATGTGCTAACCTGAACAAATAAAATCTATCATGGCTTTTAGATTGTAGATTCTACACCCATGAAACAGTGTCCTTACAGTATGAATCCTCTCAGGCAGGGATGTTCGGAAAAAGAAATTCAGTATTTGCTGGAGAATGATTTTATTGAACCAGTGATTGGAGTTCACCATGTATTCTTGTGCCGAAATCAGATAATACTTTCCGCATGTGTACTGACTATAAAAAAGCCAACAGTGTCACCAACACGGATTGATTTCTAGCGTCAAGAATCGGTGAACGAATTGACAAAATTGGAAATGAAAAATATATCATCTAGTTTGACCTTGGAAAAGGAATCTGGGAAATTCCACTCAAGGAAAAAATTAGCGAAATCTCGGCATTTGCAACGCTAGATAGACTTTATCAATGCAAAGTGATGCCGTTTGGTGTGAAAAGTTGTCCTTTAATATTCCAGCTTTTAATGAACATGACAACATCTGGTCTAGATAACTGTGAAGCTTACATTGATGACGTCGTCATCTACAACGATACCTGGAAAGATCACTTGGAAACCAAGCGTAATTCTTTGATCGACTCAATGATGCCAATTTGACAATTAATTTAGGCAAATGTGAGATTTGCCGTGTTTGTGTTACATTTTAAGGACATATTGTGGGACATGGCGAAGTTAAACCTGTTGAAGCAAACGGTTAAGGCTATCTCTGAATTTATCGCCTTTTAGTAAAAAGCAACTGTTGCGAATTTTGCGTATGGCTGTAAATTATCGGAAATTATGCTCAAGGTTTTCCATAATTACTGAACTAGTGACCAATTTGTTGTTTCTTGAGTAAGAAATCCAAGTTTCATTGGTCTGAAAAATGTCATGAGGCTTTTGATAAGTTAAAGGCCATACTTAAAAGTGCGCCAGTTCTTTCAGCTCCAAATTTCAGTCAGTCATTTAAAATGTCAATTGATGCAAGTGATGTTGGAACTGGTGCAATATTTGAATCAGGAAGACAAAAAATTGTGCGGATCATCCAGTGTGCTATTGTTTCTAAACAAAATTAAACAAGTACCAGAGAAATTATTCCAAAATCGAGAAGGAATGTTTGGCCTTGAGATTGGCTAATTAGTTCACCTCATTCTCCGATTATTATATGTAGTGACCACAGCCCCATTACTTTCATTAACAGAATGAAAAACAAGAATCAGAGATAGCTGAGGTAGAGTTGGAGGAATACAGCATTGTCTTCAAGAACATTAAGGGAATGGATAGTTTGAATGCAGAGGCGCTTTCATGTGTATAGAAGTGCTTTTTAGTATATAGTTTGAGTCATTCATAGGACATATTCATATGTAATTCTAATTATCATAGTATCATGTATATGTTAGTCTAATATGTATATTTAATTTATTGTGTGTGCTTGATCTTTGTCCATGACTGAGAATAGAGTTTTGGTGTGTACCTGCTCTTTGTCTTGCTAATAAACTATAAATACGGATGCGGGAGGTCGCGGGTTCGAACCTCGGCCGAGTCATACCAAAAAATTAAAAAATGGTACTAACAGCTGCCTCAATAGGTGCTCAGCTTTAAGAGGTTAGTGTTAGGACTGGTCGGCCTGGTGTCAGGATAATGTGACTGAAAATTTTTAAAGCTATGTTAAAAATCCAAATCACACACACACACACACACACACACACACACACACACACACACAAAAGCTATAAATAAATCATATTCTTCGGTCTGAGTTCTACGCCCAGCCTAGATTATAACCTTTGGCTAATCGTGAAAAGAATGTGTTTGCATTTTGGGGTAATTTTCTATTAAGTTAATTACTTTTTAAAAAATATTGCGAAATGCCTACTGACCTTTGGACTAAAACACTATTTGGGGATTATTGTGAATTCATTCAAAGATATTCTGGATAATATCATTGTGATACAGCGAGAATATTGGTACGTCGCCACATTCAAGACTATCTGTACGTCAGCACATTCATGACCTGAAATTCATTCGGAACACTCTGTACTTTTGGACTTGTGATAGAACTTTTAGTATTAGTTGGGATTTAATTCATAATACTTTATGTTCCTCTTAAATTTTCGCTTTCTAATTTAGGGAAATAAACTATTTGCTGAAATGTTACTAAATTTTTGGGTTTCGAATTTCTGTTACTTAATTGAAGACCATAGATTTGTAACAAAATACAGTCAGATATTTCACTGGGTTTTTTATTTTCTCATTCGTCTTTTGTTGACTTTAAAAAATCAATAAACAATAGCACAGGATCGTCTCCACTGTGCGAGAACAAGTGCAGATGCCGATTATTCAAGAGAGATCGAGAAGTTTGAATTAGAAATTTTACCTCGAAAAGATCGCCATCTGGAATAAGGCTCATTTGATACTTCTTAAGGAATATATAATTTGCTCTAATAGTCAATAAAAAGCATTTTAAGCATTAAAGCTGTCTTCTTCAAACTTGAACGTAATTAATAAATTGAATTTAAAACGACAATTACAATCCGCTGATATTCTACCTGTCATTACGTGTATGATGCAATCTACCTACATTACACGTATGATGTAATCTACCTTTCAATACGTGTATGATGGCCGCAGAAAGAAAACGTCAAAACGAGTTCCCTGCTATTAAAGGCTCCGTTATACTTAGTCTAAAGACCTCACATAAAATGAAAATGAAGGCGAATTTAATCTATAAGCTTTAAAAAAGAAAGAGCGCATACAGATATATTTACACTGTGTCTGTTGTACATTAAGAACGTGTCGGGAAAGGTTTGAAAAAATCATTGAAACATGATCTTAGTCATTTATACTTGCAGGAAAACCTTCTTGTACCATATCAACTCTCTAATACAATTACAATTTTGTGGTAGCACGTATATGATTGAGAAATACAAGCACACTGTGACAAAAATGCAATATAAATAGCAAATATTTCTTGTTATCCATGTGGGTAACACTAACAGTGAGGAAGTTTTATGCAATGTTGTATTGAATACGCTTTACATATAAAATAAGAATACATGTAAGTCGAAAGTAGAAAGCAAGAATGGTACGAGGGGGAAGTCATCAGGGTGAAATTATTGATAGTGTTATTTTTTATTCATATGGCGTGTGCAAAATGTTGTCAAATTTCGCTCAAGTCAGATGAATGTGTACTCCTGACATTATAGATGAACTTAATTTGCGCGTTACATCATTGTTTTAATCTGTGATGTAGTGCACATTATAAACTTATTTGTCACAGACCATTTCTCCCATGTAGATTCATTGCCTTCTAATAGCTACTTAAATAAATTCGTCATTTATACATATCCTGTACGACATATAATCTTCGTGGTGGATGTATTAACACTGACCATTTTGCTCGTTCTATTTATAATTATTTATGGCGTATAAAAGCAATTATTTTGTGTTTGCCGCTTTAATCAGCTGGCAGCGCTTGTGTTCAATGTTCAAGTGAGTATCGATTGTACTAGTGATTATCGATTGTGCTAGTGAGTATAGATTGTGCTAGTGATTATCGATTATGCTAGTGATCATCGATTGTGCTAATGATTATCGAGTTTTAATTTGAGTGATGTCCTACCCATATAGGTCGTATCTCTCTGTATGTATAGGTTAGTGTGAACAATATTGTACTGTGCCAGTACTCCAAAAAAAGTTGTACCAAAATGTAAGCAAATATCATACTGCACCAGCAATTTCAAGAGGCCTACTGCCTTTAGAGTTATGTAGTATATATGTTTTATATTCTGGTATTAATAACAGAAAATAGCAGTCGTTATGAAAATCCTTCACTTCTGTCTATGCTCTTAGTATGACTTATGTGACGTTCTGGTCATTACACGATGCCTTGTCGGCCATATCACTTCAAATTAGCATATCAGAAAGTATGCACTTTAACTGATTTTAACTGATAGTCGAATGGCCAAAGTACATGGCGAAAATGGGCACATAAACCTTAAGATTACCGTTTATTGCATTTTGACTTCTTACCTCAAGTTTTCTTATTTTATCAACAACAAAATAGATGAAAATTAAAGCATCAGTGTAGTTTTTGTATTCATGTTGGAATAACTGTACAGATTGGATTTATTGCTAGCTCAGCTCATCAGTGTTTTTCATTCCAAAATTTGTATCTATTACTTTGTGGACTGTCTTATCATCATAACTTTGTGTTTAACTGTTTTTCCCCAATATTTTTTTTCTGACTGAAATTTATCTACTTTGAATCCTCGTCCAATTAAAAACAAATTTTTCAACATATTTTACATAACATCAAATAGTTATAGACTTTTTTATTGATAATACCTAGCGTGTCCTTTTTATGCATATATGACTTTGCATGGTGTAATTTAGAACGAGGATTTTAAGTGAAAAATCCCAGTTTAGTGTATGGGTAATTCCCAAACAAACGCCACTAAAGGACTTGTGTTTGTAATGTGCCAATGGTGTGCAATTCTTGGATTTTTGTGCGAAACAGAGGAAGAAATCAGCCTGCCTCTGATAATCACACATGACACACAACGACGCGCGCACACTCTCTATAATAGATCGTCGTGTTCCATTATTTTGTAAACTAGTACTTACATACGTAAGTTTTCTTAATGTGACTCTCTTTAATGGTTCAATAACCATCCCACATTGTGTTTTGTCATAAATTAATTACCTTTTCTACCTGAAGAAGTTATATTTCAGCAAGAATAAAAATTCTTCTTCAGGTTGATAGCGTCATTTATTAACCTAACTCAGAGGTTGCTTTGTTTAAAGCAGCCTACGTGTGTTCACCTTTGCCGCTCTGGATGATGTGGGTTGTTGTAGGAACGTCCACACGGCTGCCCGGCATCTTCGCCAACAGTGCTTACTATATCGGTCCTGCGTCAGGTCCGTCTGAGTCGTACACTGATTCCGGTCATATTCCAGCTTTTTCAGCGACCGCGTCTGTGTCTTCCATGTGCTGTACGGCTGCCAGCAACACCTGCACGTGAAATAAATTTAAACTTGAAAATGGCGTGAAGTTTAAACATCGCAGTGCATTAAAGGCGTCTGCATATTATTAATGTCAATATAGATTAAAATGCTTGTAACCTTTTCGAGTGCCATAACACTTAATATAGGGGAAAAGCGTGGCTGGCAATATTAATTTATAGAACTACACTTAAAGTTGTATCTATAGAGATTAACATCAGGTAGTTACATTACCGATTGGAACAATATTTAAAACAATGACTGGATCACACAGAAAACCACAAAGAATAAGTTAAAGTGTGCTTCAGCAACATTACTGACAATTATTTCCTGAAAAAGAACACACACACACACACACACACACACACACACACACATTAAGATCTTACATGTGATGAGATAAATTACATTCTGTTTTGCATGTTTTGTTTAGACAATGTATGTTAAGTTTATCGCAAATCGCTGTGCTAGAAAATGTGCTGGTCTCTATCATACGTTGACAGGTTTTGCACCTTTTATCGCCACAGGGGTCAGATTTACTAGGGTGATCTTGATTCGTGACTGGCTTTAGCTTCGCCCTGACCAGGATGACTTTGAGTATGTGAACTGTGATATGTGAACAGATCGACCTATAATTACAGTTAAAAGCTATAAACGATTTAAAATCCAGTATCTTTTTCTTCATTCTTTTAATACAGACGTCAAACTCGGTTCAATCTAATTATATATATAATACAGTATGTAATTTAGATCGGAAGGTTAAGACAGACCATAGATTACTTCCTAATTGACACTTTGGCATCGAAAATGGAACATGCATTTCTGCAAGGAGGCTTCCATACTCGTCTAGTATACAATGCCTCGATGAGTTAAGTGCAGTTTGCGTCAAATGTTTATCTTACGATATACCTATCGTGATAACTTAGGTAAACAACTTGTGGACCAGACACGGCAATGGTTCCACAATAAATTTGATTTGATGTTACAATTCTTTAATCAACTAAAACGAATCGTGCAGCACTTGCTACTGTCTGTTGGAACTATTCACAATTTCAAGGTCGTGTAATTCAGACTTATCTTGAACACGTTTCTCTAGCCCATAATAATACATATGTAGACGTACAACAACCCTCAGTCAGAAAAGAATTGAAACATAGCAGAAATACAATGTAGCAATTAGATCATTAAGAACGACGTATCCTTAATTGTTGACATTTTCTGATGCATGAAAACTCCTTAGTTTCTGTGTTATTAGTTTGATAGTTTCTGTTTTATTAGTTTGCTAGTTTCTGTGTTATTATATTGCTAGTCTCTGCGTTATTAGTTTGTTATTTTATTGCTAGTCTCTGTGTTATTAGTTTGCTATTATATTGCTAGTATGTGTTATTAGTTTGTTATTATTTTGCTAGTATGTGTTATTAGTTCGCTAGTTTTGTTTGAGCAATATTCGATTATACACAGGAGATTCTGTAAAGGATAATTTTCAAAGCATGTATATTTTTACGGATTGATTTCTTGTGCTTGAAAACTATTTATTTTTGGGTATATTCAAGATATGTAATCTAAAATAAATGTTAGTCTCCCTTCAAATGGTTGTCTCAGTACCATCGGTCTAAGCCTTTTGTAGGATTCAAATCACGTTTAGCGAAGGGAATTTTAATGAAGCTGAGACTGTAACTGAAATAAGAGGAAAAATAATGATATCGGAATTTTGTATAGACTTTGTGATATTTCTACCACTCTTCAACTATGTATGTATGTCAGTATGTCATCTTCGCTAGCCAAGGTTCCGACAACCCTATCTACACCTTGGAGGATCGAACATCTATACTGGTGGCTTGTCCTAGCGACATCTATTGAATTTCATGCGTTGCCTCCCTTAGTATATAATGCCAGCTAACCAATAGCGTGGTGCATTGTACATCCTCCGAAAACGGTGGTGGCAACTGACCTAAAAAGGATACTTTGTAAGTTTAACATCGAAAGCATGACTATGTACCAGAAGGAAGCCATTACACGTGTATTTGAGTGAAAGGTATTTGTGCAAGCACGGACCGACACTGGAAAACTGCTTATTTATCAGTCCATTCAAGTTGTGAGCTCTCCTTGTCTCGATCACGTAGGAACAGTGTTCAAATTTGAACAACTTAATTTGTATTGGATGCGGTGGCTTGCCAAAGGCGAGGTCTCTGCTGCAGTGTATGACATTCCAGTCTTACAATGTAACATGTTAGGATTGAACGAAAAGCTTCAGAACTAATTAGTGGTAACTGCTTATCAGGAGAAGATTCTTGCCCCATGCGGACTTCATTACCGGTAGACTATCTTGCTAGGACCCCTGACTATCCTCTACTCCCCTATTACATTTATTGTACATGGCGTTCCGCTAACTAAACCAAAATTACTTAGGTAGTAATTTCAGGTATGGGATGTACAACAATGCTTTTTGGAAGAAGTGTTTCAGCTCTATAACAAAAAGTCCTTTTCAAGAATGAGATGTTCTACAATATTTTAACACATTTTTCAATATTAAAGCCTATTGAGATGTGATAGAAGCTTGCTGGAAACTTGTGTTGTAAAGGTGTCTCTGCTATTTGAAACGGGTAAGTTATCGTCGACATGAAACGCCTTTTTTCAAAACCTATTTGGACCTATACAACCTAAAACAAGATTACTCCATTCCTTACTGATAGAAACTACCAAATTACCTGCAAAGTGGAAAAGTTCTAAGGTACATACCACCAGATAAAATATCCTACATAACCAGAACAGACATACGGATAGCTCTATCTACTTGTATGACTACAAATTTTACTTTTGATTGTTATTAGTATGAATCACATTAACAAAACCATGAAAAAAATTGCATGTGTACTGTTGAAGTTAGTATTTGAACTTGTACGTATCGTACAGTGACAATTCAAAACAAAGAAACCCTTCAGATGTAAAAGCTCAAATTTACACCTCGCCAAAGACAGTGGTCATTTGACATTTATAATTTGCAACAGTGTAACTAATAGCCAAGTAAAACAAGCTTTTCATCCATCGTTCCCATAATTTGTTAGAAAAGGTACTTTTAGTTCTTTACTTACATGCTAGAACTACACTTTTGCGGTCATTTTACATATGTGCTAGTATTTTTTATTAGATACATACTGCTTAACTTGACACAAAAATAATCTTTAAACGTATAAAACAGAAGCCTGTTACTATTTGCCCGAGGTGTCTGTATTAGTCATGATGTTCAAAGGTGGCATTATAAAGTCTGTGTTAGTCATGATGTGCAAAGGTGGCATTATAAAGTCTGTGTTAGTCATGATGTTCAAAGGTGGCATTATAAAGTCTGCGTTAGTCATGATGTTCAAAGGTGGCATTTTAAAGTCTGTGTTAGTCATGATGTTCAAAGGTGGCATTTCAAAGTCTGTGTTAGTCATGATGTTCAAAGGTGGCATTTTAAAGTCTGTGTTAATAATGTTGCCCCATGTTTCTTCATCAAATGAGTACTTTTGAAGAGGTATCAAATTGACAAATACAAAAACTTTTGCCTCAAGTAAGTATTGAAATGCAATGAATCACCCTCAAGTAAGTATTGAAATACCATGAATCGCTGCCACCTTAATCATAATACTCCTTACCTATATTAAACAGAACCACTGTCATTATTTTAGCATGGTACGATGAACTCAGTGGGTATTTATTTTTGTGGTTTTACAATAAATGACCTTTAACAGTGCATTCTGAGCATAAAGAAAAAAACTTATTCTTTCCAAAGTATAAATATTGCTAACTGTCTTGCATACATGCCAACGCCACAACCCCCGAGATGGATAAACGTAACTATTGCTATTATAAGTGGCAAAAAAGCGTAATTTGGGCGTACAAAGTGTCACTCTGTATATTATTATTGTTATTATTATTATTATTATACCAGGGTATATAGGGCAGTAAGATTTTATTTTAATAAGCAAGTACTTACATTTTAAGCTATAACATTCTTTGAAAACTTTGTCTTCACTTTCTTCTGATTCAGTTAGCAAAGTGAACCTCATTCAATGGACTTTTA
Organism: Megalonaias nervosa; assembly: GCA_016617855.1. Classification (NCBI taxonomy): domain Eukaryota; kingdom Metazoa; phylum Mollusca; class Bivalvia; order Unionida; family Unionidae; genus Megalonaias; species Megalonaias nervosa. Next base: position 31,121 of record JAECUM010038745.1, on the reverse strand, counting down.
CAACGTTCAGGCTTTCTTAATGTATAAATCTATTATTTTATGCACGGAAGACAGTCATTTCTTAAAAAAGTTTCTCAAATTAAATGTTGTATTTTAAATAAAGGTATACATTCATTTATTGGACGTAATTTGGGTCGGTATACGACTGTAATGTTTGGGTAGAAAAAACCCCATATACTCTTTTGGCCTGATAAATTAGGGCAACCGTTTTCTCATAGATAGGGTTGCTCCTTCGTTCTTGTGGTTGTACTGATGGTGGGAAAGGTAAGGGTACGGTTGAATGAAATTTGTAAAATTAACTGACTGGAAACTAATCTGGACATTTTCAATTGCAAAAAGGTGGTTGAAAAAATTATAGTATTCAATGTGATAAACCATTCATATATTTGTGTTACTAGACCATCAAGACTTTTTGAAAATCTTTAAAATTTGCTAGACATTTCATACTTTTGTGTATCACCGTCTCGCTTTGGATAAGAGAACATCAAAACCATAAAATATGCTGGACCATAGTGAAATTTAAAATTTCATAAATAATTAGATCGAGAGATTTTGATTAATTCAAATTTAAGTTTTCTCTATTTATCAACAACTCTAAAAATTCATGAAACAGCCATACAACAAGGTAATTCAAACGTTACGAAGTACTAGACCAGCCAGATGATAAAGAAAATTAGCGAGCACAGAATTATAATTGTAATATTTTTCACATTATAAATGTACGCAAAACCTACATTGTGTTGAATTCAACAGTTTGCTGGAGTCACTAGGAATATTTCACGAGTTCAACATCAAATCAACACTGCTGTTATCGAGGTATACTGCCTAATCGTTTATAACTTTCGATGGAATAAAATTGTGGTGAAATCTGTTTGTGTTTATGAATAACATAAAATGAAATGAAAGTGTCAATTTGCTGATATCAAACATAAAAAGATATACTCCAATGTTTCAGGAAAGATCCCAGAAAGATTACATATGCAACATCATCCCTGAAAGGAAAATGATTCAGTATAGTATATAGAAGGAATAAATTTCAACTGAATAATCTACTTACACATTACACAAAAAACCCCAGAAAATTTCCCTATGTTAGTCACATGGATGGCCAGTAGCGAACAGACATTATTGACATGCAAACATATGAGAATATAATAGAACAACAGATTTTAAGCGTGTGTATATATATATATATATATATATATATATATATATATATATATATATATATATATATATATATATATATATATATATATATATATATATATATATATTCTAAACAATATGCATGAGCTGAAATATTATAAAGTAATACTGGTGATGACTCATGTGATGCTTTTAAATAAGCCTTAATAGAGCAAAAACCTGAGAGATACAATTTGATGAGATAAAAGAGTTTTAGAACAGAAAAATTAATGATTTGCTGCAAAAGGAAGGCATCGAATATATTTCAGCTTGCACAAAAAAACACATGCAGAGGAAATGGTTAACAGAACATGAAAGACTAGAATTTGGAGGTATTTCACTAAAAATAAACCCAAGGAAAAAAAAAAAAAAAAGATCAAAAGTGCAAAATGATCGAATTCGCTATCTGACAACTGATATATCTGGAACATCTAAACATAAAGTCAGCAGAACAGGGAGAATTTGAAAATAAAAATATTTGCTAAAGTGGCTACCTTCCTAACTTTACCTAGGAGATATTTAAACTCAGGTAAGTAGTTTAAGGTGATCCTGTTGTTTATAGACTGAAGATATGAAAGGAGAAAATATACGACAAACAATATGACATATACAAAGTCGACAAATCTGAAGACCAAAAGAAAGAAAGGTAAAATGTATGTAATTTTTTGTGAAATGGACAGGAGTCATTTACCAGTTGAGTTCAGCTGAAATGCTATGCCATTAAAGTAAATGATGCTTCTAAGAGAAACTTTCCCAAGGAGACTTTACATCAAAAGTACACCTCTCCTCGATCAAGATTGCAATACCATTGAACATGAAAAATTGTGGTTTATAGATTATGACAGCAGTAGAACAAAATGCATTAGAGCACCAAGACGTAAAACATGCAGGATATGTGAAATAACAAAACACGAAAGTACATCCAATAACACGACAGGTAAATAACAAAATAGTACACATGACAAACGTAATATTTCATCTAGAAAGTAGACAATGTCCTATGAAGGATAATAAATGACAATTCAGAAGAAAAAAGTAAGTTAGAATGTTAGGATTGAAAGATATGAAGTTGATTCCATGTATATATTTAAAAAGCTGAAAACATAAACAACATAAAAGATTACAGGTTTGTCAATAAGATTTTGAAGAAAATAATGTCATAAAACTCACAAAAATTTTGATGCAAATATCGAGAAATTTTACATCTCTGAAATTTTATATAAAGCAGTTACACAAATTACACAATCAACTATGCAGTGTCCTGCATACATGTTTACCATGCAAAAATAGCGCGTCTATAAAACTGCAATCGCAAGAAATTACCACAAAGTTAACCGAAATCAGTTGATACAGAATGAACTCCTATACCTAACAGATGAATAAAAATTAATTACACATTTAGTGCAGAGATTAAGCTTTTGAAGGTGAAATTGTTCCTGCAGAAAACGTTACGTTCGGCACAACTTTCTCAGGACTTTCATTTCACATCTAGCAGTAATTAAAATTAAATTACTCAAAGAAATGGTTTGAGTCAATATTTGGGATATACGGAGTTGTTACCATACACAACTTCAATAGAGAAAAATGATTGAGGAAATGGAAAATGGAGACACAAAATACATAGATGTAATTAGTGTTTAAAATCAACAAGGTTAAAACGGTTTAACGGTGAAGAACATGAAAAGATTAGAGAAAGATTATTCAGCAAAATTTACACTTGGATGTAGAGCAACAGTAAATACATTCTCAATGTATTTGCACAAGAAAAGTCGATTTCACATTATCTTTCTCAACTTAAAAAATATGCTTAAATGGGTTTACTCAGAGATGTACACATAATAAACCTTGCGTATACGATAGAGACACTATGCAAACATAAGGCGCATGTGCGGAGGACAGTTAAAAGGTTAATGGACTCAAGTGTAAGAGTACTAGACGATATTCCTAATGTAATAGACCACTTCAATGTCGTGTCTTAGGCACACGTTATCTCAGACACGATGAACTTCAGATTTTTAAAATAATTAAACACACACACACACACACACAGATGCGGAACTTTACCTTTGTCTTATGATTTAATTCAATACAATAAAGTAGCGAATTCACCTTAATAAAGTTAGAATGCTACACTAAAACAAGACAATTGTTCACATGCAAACTACGGAACAATTTTGATAATACTCTAAAATTTTAAAGTGTTGACTTTTGAATAAATACAAAGCGCAGTTTGGCACGAGATTTTGGCAGAAATAGCTAAATGGCTCAGCGTAAATGAGAGCATCTGGTTGTGTGATTTCCTTTGGCACTTACAATACAAAATATACCAGAATTGACTAAACCAGTATTTTAATTTCATGTTTATTTCCAGCTGTGAAACCCGCTATTCGAATGTAACATATCTTTGCCCAATTATGATGCATTCAAATAATAATAATAATAATAATAATAATAATAATAATAATACAGCAGATATCTGAAACAATCTAATTTAAACTGTAGCAATTTTAAAATTCTATCACACCTTATGTAGAGAGATCTCAAGGGAAAAGAAAACAAATAAATACTTGATCGATAATGGGTCGAAAGAAAATAAACAGGGAACTGTGCACCGAGGATATGAGAAGCCTACATCATCCAATGTATTAAAATGCTTCAAAACGTGATTACAACTATGAAGCTGTTGCTATCTACACATAGCTAGATTAGCTATTGGTATGCTCAAATGCCACGTGACAACACAAAAGACCTCGAAATACTAATGGTTGCAGAAGCCGTGATAGTGAAATAGGTTATGTAATTTATACTCTTTTTTATTTGTCTATACCATGGATTAAAAATGCAAATAACGAAGTCACTAACGCCAAGATAGGTATTAACAAACACTTAGCTAGGAAAAAACAACATGCACCTGTTGTTTTCAGAGGTCAGTTTTCACACTGCCAATAATTCCAGGTAATGCTAGTAGTGTAGTGTGATAGATTGGCCCTCATCATACCAAAGAAGGAAAAACAGCCTGGGACACTTTGGCCCCACGATTTTTAGGCCCAAAACCACAGCCTGGGACACTTTGGCCCCAATGGGAATTTTGTATAGCGACTAGCACACGTTGGGACTGTATAGCGCCAAGAGGAATGGAACAGGTAGGGTGACGTCACGGTACTGGACATTGGCAACAAGGTAGCAATGTAGTACTGTGACGTCATTCCACCTGTGTCATTTCTAAAGACAAACACGAATCATTCGCGTTCGTGTCAGTGAATAGTAGAGTAGGGTTTTAAATTTTTTTTAGGCAAGAAAGAATAAATCTTTTCGAGGCAATGAGTGGCCCTGAAAAGGGCCTTTGGGTTTCTTCTTTGTCTTCTTCTAACTTTTTCTTTTCCTCCACCAACTTCTTATTTTCTGTCCTACACTTTTTTGTCCTACACTTTTGGTCTTCTTCTTTTCATTCTTTTCCTCCTCCTGTTTTTCCTTCTCCTCCTCCTTTTCCTGTTTCTTCCTTTTTCATTTTCTTCTTCCTTTTCTATCTTTTCATTCCATTCTCTCATCCTCCTTTTGTCTTCTATATTTTCTTTTTCATCCTTTTCAATCCTAATCATTTCATTTAAGATCTCCTTTCCTCTCTTTAAATTGTTAATCTCCATAGACAATCTATGGGGACTATATGCCCCAAACTGCATTCTGACTAACATTTCCTCTACCATAGCTAGTGTGTCCACCACCTTCTGCAATCTGAGCATTCGTTCCCAGTTACTTGCCATGACTGACTACTCAGTGTTGAATGGCGCGAATGACGAACGCTCTGCTTTATGTCCGTGGAGCACGGACGTGAACGAACACATGCCTTACAGTCACTTCACATATGATATACTATCCACACCAACGAAGGAGAACGCATAAAACACACACCTATATACTATCCTCACCAACGAACGAGAAAGCATAAAACACTCACCTATTTACTATCCACACAATCGGGATGAGAAGAAAAACGTACACACACACATATACTATCCTCACCAACGAAGGAGAACGCATAAAACACACACCTATATACTATCCTCACCAACGAACTAGAAAGCATAAAACACACAAATATTCTATCCACACCAACGAACGAGAAAGCATAAAACACACAAATATACTATCCACACCAACGAACGAGAAAGCATAAAACACACAGCTATATACTATCCTCACCAAAGAACGAGAAAGCATAAAACACACACCTATTTACTATCCTCACCAACGAACGAGAAAGCATAAAACACACCTATCTACTATCCACACAATCGGGATGAGAAGAAAAAACACACCTATCTACTATCCACACAATCGGGATGAGAAGAAAAAACACACCTATCTACTTCCACACAATCGGGATGACAAGAAAAAACACACATATCTACTATCCTCATCAACGGACGCGAACGCAAAACACACACACAACAGTAAAGGAGTGAGTGTTTATAGTCACACTGCTCTACATTCACACCAATTGGCAAATTGAATAGTCTCTCTTTTCTAGAGATCTGGTTAGCCCTGAGAAGGGCTGTTTTTTAGAACTCCAAATACACCTGGTTAATGATGACATCTCCCAGGGCGAGCACCACACACGCATCGTCGACTCCAGTCCTGCTCCCAATTGATGCGTGTGATTGTGAGCGCAGAGGGAGGTTGATTGGCTTCACTATCCCACTCCTCAGTTTGAGGGATAGTGAACACTTGTTCCCTCCTTCTTCTATTCCACACCCTGCGATGCTGACGCCGAGGCTCCCACTCTTGCCTCTGTCTTTCCAATTCCTCCTCCCAGGTTTCTCTCTGGGGGACAGCGGTTCTTGGTACTGGTGGTACTGGTGGCAGAGGGTGTGGCTGTCTTTGTTGTGGTGCTGCTACTGTCTGTGGAGGCGTCCTCACCTCAGGCTTGACCTCACACAGAGGCCTTAGCATGAGGTGAGGAAGGATCCCTCTCTTCTCCTCTTCTTTCTTTTTCTTCTCCTCCTCCTTCGGCTAAAGCCTCCATAGCCAGCTCATCTAGTAACCGCCTGGCATATTCCAGGTGCATCTGGAGTTCTAGTAGTTTTGTTATTCTGCTCATTTCGTTGCAGTTGCTACGTCAACGTGGGTAGCTAGACTGACGATTAAGTCGCTTTATATACTTGAAGCACGGACGTGAAGGTAAACATCCCCTAACACCCAAATTTACCATCACATCAAACGCGCGGACCTAAAAGAAGCACTCACGTTGACTTTTTAACTTTTTTACTTACAAACACAGACATGAACGATTGGACAAGACAGAGAAAACAAAGGGTGGATTTTTTTTACTGACAAAAGAAACGAAGTGCTTATAGACACACTTCTATTTATTTTTTAAAATTTTAAAAGTTTTGGCAAATTGAATTAGTCTTTCTTTTCTAGAGTATTGGGTAGCCCTGAAAAGGGCTGTTTTTTTTGTGTTAACGGGAGTAATGGCAATCTTTTTTAATGTCTAAGATTGCGTCCCCGTCTGGCAGCAGGCTTTCCTATACGATACGGTCTGCTTCTGCAGAAAGAGAAGGAGAATTCTTTGGTGTCCACACGGCAGTCCACAAAACCTCTGTCTGGTTCTTGCTGCTGCTGTTGTTGCTGCTGTTGTTCTTCTCTCTGCTTCTTCTGAAGTCTGTACTTCTCAGTCCATTCTTCTTGTTCTTAATTTCCTCTCTGAAGACCTCTTCTATTAAGTCTTGGGCTATGGATAACATCCTGACATTCTCTATCTCTTCAGGCTTCGGTATCAGGTTTAGCCTGACACGATGTAAACTGACGTAAGCTTCGTTCAGCTGGGCTAGTCTGGAAGGCATTTTCATAGGTTGACGAGTCAACAGTGGATGGTCAGACTGGAGACCAACACGCTTTATATGGTTCAAACGCGGACGCGATAGAAAACATCCTTACTCGGTTTTAGTGTCGGAACGCTATGATACCTCATGTCATGGTGAGGGATAGAGAGAAGTCAAAGAGCATATATTCACAGTGTTTTTTGAAAACAAACAACAGACACATTTTTTCAAAACACAACATTTTTTATTCAACTAACAAGTAACAAGTCACAAGTAACAATAACATCAAACAAATTATTTTTGACTAGGTTGACACGGTTGTGAAATCATGTGAGATTTCCATTGATGGAAGTCATGAGGCTATTGATGTACACTACGTTTCCTAGCTAAAGATAAAAGATAACTATAATGGTCACAAAATCATCGATCTACTTTCTCATCGTTTCTAGAAGAGTGACGATCAAAATAAGTCACTAAATGTTCTAAAGGATATCCAAGACTGCGTTGATGAAGAAAATACACACAATATTGTCCACACACCATAGAATCTGTACCTTGTAATTTCACATTATTGTATCGTGTCGTCTGGGCATTTCTTCTCATAGTCAATGATATCGTCTTCCAAAGGGGTAATCCATACGAATCAAAATATTCCACACAATTCTCTTGAGAGAAGTAAACGGCAACCCAGTGAGTTCCTGGAAGATGACTTTCGTCCGTGTTGATGACATAAGCTTGATGGTCTTGAGGTTTGCAATGAGGTAGTTCATCTTTAGCGCACAGAACAGGATTCCAAGAAGCAGTATACGAACTATTGTTCAAAAGGTAATAAAGTTCCCAGGTATCCATTTTTTTTTTGTTGTGTTGTTTGGTTTTTTTCACAGGTAATGATAAGTCATCAATTCAATTCTGACTTTTGTTTGAAACGATCTGTCAAGTAACCGTTTCTTCGCCTTGTCTCCGCACTCTGGGCTAAGAGAGATTCGATGCGATAGATCTCTAGAGTAGTCAGTGGAGGGCAGGAAAGATCACGCAAGCCTTTATACCACTCATGCAACACTGCTTCTTCTGAGATGAGACTCCAAGCTTCGTCCAGATACTCGTACCATTTTTCTTCTTGACTCATCATCATACATTTATCGTGTTGAATTTGACTGGGATGATCGTTTTGACATCCATAACAATCTCTCTTACTCTTTTCCGTAATTGTATCCGCTAGGTGTTTAGCAGAACAGGACACTAAATGTTGTTCTTGTTCTGGCCATCTGGACTTGACTACTACCTCGTCCTCTTTGTCTTGGTCTTGGGGTTCTGCTTTCACGCTATCCTCCCATTCCATGTCCAAAGATTCTCCACTGTTTAAAGAGGGATAGGAGTCTTCCATTGTGTCTAATAGTCTAGAATGACTTCTCTCAAACTGTTGATTTCTATGGTATTATCGAATTCAGCATACAGGATGACGTTGACCGTCTCAGTGAGAGCTTCTGCAAACTGAAGTTCCACACGCAATTGACCGGATTTTATAGGGTGGAAATGTCCCTCGTCGCTGCCTTGGTCTGGAGTGAAATCAAAGGCCCACGAAGTGTAACCTCCTACATAATCTTCGTACGAAATACCGTGACTGGTGTTGGTTCCTAGTTGTCCGGTAGCTTCGTACAGGGACAAGTACGATCTCAAGTAATTCTTCTGGGCAAAGTTAGGTTCGAAGGGTCTGGTACACAAGGTCTTGCCATCGCGACTGACTTCGATCTTGGACACTCTGTAGTGCTTAAACTGGAAAGGATTTTGATCGTGGGCTCCGTTGAGGGCTGCATTACTGACGATGCCAACGATTAAACGTTTGGGTAACTGTCCTTGGAACAGATGATCTCGATCTTGGATCGGAGTCCAGCAGCAATGGTGAATGTTTTCACTTCTACACGTCGTATCGGATACTTGGCGGTCGATCTGCTCAATGTTTGACTGATGTCGTTTCCCGCTTTAGATAACACTTCTACACGACGCACGTAAAGTCTGGCTTCTTGGATGATGGTTTTGTACTCGTTGGCATGAGCCATCAAATAGAAAGCGACACTGCTGCGATTGAGTCTCAGGCGAATATCCACTCCGTTCAGCAAATACTTGTCTTGCAACCACATGTCCAAATGCAAACGATCCATCAGTTCTAAATTACGACCTTGCAGGATTTTCCTTCGACGGTTGTTAAAACGCACATTGTGAGGATTGTCATCAGCTGTCAGGGCTATGTCGATAAACGTGTCTTCACCTGCGGTGTCAGATTTCCATACCACGCAAGCATCCAGATGAGTGTTCTTGGCCTCTTTTCCGTACGTCAAGAGATTTTCTAGGTAAGCTTGGTAAGGGTAAGTATCCATACTGCTGCTGACCAGTTTGTTATTCAAGTACAAATCCACTTCGCTGAACAAGGAATGCATGAAATTGTTGACGGGAGCTACTGTGGCATCGGCTCCCGGATAGGTGTTGTCGATTTTGATCACTTTCAGTTTCAGATACAAGTAACTGCTATTCAGATCGATGTAACCTTCGGGTTGTCCTTTGATTTCAAACTCGATGGGAGCTGAATCCGTCAAAGAGGAGACGGGATGAAATTCGACCCATTGGGATTCTTGCATCGTCATCATGGTGGGTGGCATGGCAAACAGATCCAGTTCCGACTTGGAACAAGCACAAGACTCTCGGTACATCATTTTCTTTTTTTTAATAATCAAAAACGTCTAACTCTCGGACGGATTTTCTTTTCTTAGACTTTCTAGCTCTAGGCGTGTGAAGTCCTCTGAAGGGGTGTTTTCGTCGTCTTTTTCTGTCTTGTCCTTGCTGTGACGTCAGGGAAACAGGAATGCCTGACTCGGCATTGCCCAGGGCATTTATAGGAGTTTCTCGCCGACCCAAAAGGTCTTTGCCCGTTTGAAGCAAGACATTTTTACCTGCTCTCAAGAAAGCTTCTTTAGGGTTTTGTTTGTCAATGATGACATTTTGGAAAAATTCTTTACCTTGCGTCAACGCGGCATCTTTTAAGGCGTTCAATCCCCGTGTCACCATCGGTTTCAAAACGGGAACCATTGTACGATAGGCCGATTTGAGCATATCACCTAAACCATGTCCTCGCTGTCGAGCGACTCCATGGTGCACAGGATACATGACTGACAAAAAGTTAGAGTAATCGTTTTCGCAAATGGAGTTTCATTGTGACTTTCCCTTTGGTGAATGGAATATTTTGACCCAGATCTCCTTTTATAGTAACGTTGGCAGTGTCGAAATAAGACTTACTGACGGGCAAATAGTGAGGATGTACAAATTCGCGCTGAACGTGATAGGTGTTTCCACCTTCCTCGTCAGCAGCCGTGACAGAATCCACTTTGAAAGGAATGACACATAGTAACGGTACGGAGGTGTGTCCCACCACGTTGTACTCCACAACATCGGAGTACACAAACATCAAATTCAGTCCTTGGTTCATTTCTACAGGGAATCGAAAATATTTCGCAAAATCCAAGTTACCGGTCATGGCTGATATTTCGTTTCTCATCTTGATCGATTTGGGGTCTCCTCCCAAAATGTCATACAATTCAGGACAAAATGTAATGGCTAATACTTTGTCCTCTGAAAATGTCATCAGTAGGCGACGTGGTACTCGATCGTTACACTTCTTCTGCCTTTCTCCAAGGCTTTACCAAACGTGAAACTGAACCTGTTAGCAATGGTGTTCACCAAATGTTGACCACTAAAATAATAGCCCGCATTAATTTTCAACAGATAAGTGGTTCGTTTAGTTTTGGGGTCTTGTGATTTCATAAAGTCAGCTACACTAGCGCGTTCATCCATGGCTTGTTGCACTTGTTCGTCATAAACTTCTACCGTAAAAGTGTTGTCATTTTCAACGATGTTTTTGATTTGTGTAGGGTGAATGATTTCCACCAAAGCCACTTCCCAATGGGCTTCTTGATCTAATTGGATGGCTTGAAGGAATCTGGCCGAGAAACAGCACAAAGTGTTATTGAGAAACACCTCCATGGAACTGTCACAGGCCAACGTTAAGTAAAATTGGTTGTTCATAATTCCACAGTTCTAGTATCCGAGGAGTCACTGGAAGTCAGAGGAGTGTCTAAAAGAGGATGGTTAGGGTGACTGTTGGAACTAACGTTGGACACAAGACTCCCGTTGTTGTTGTTTCCGTTAGAGGAATATTTCAGAGACGGATTGGGAAGAAGGTAACCAATGCAACTGCTACGTAAAATGGTCCACAATCGTTTGTCTCCTTGTTGCAAAACAAACTGGCAATGGCAGCACCGATGACACAATACACCACAAAGATTTGGCAGAAAAAGACGATTTGCGTTTTAGGCACACTTTCTCCACACCACACCCACAAGGGTTGCTTTTGTAGATCTTGCAGAGAAGAACTGGGGGAAGGAGTCGTCACTGCAGTAGCTGAGGTTGTGTTGAAGGGCATGATGGTCACTTCTTTTTATAGTCGATGAGTTGCGAAGCGGAGATCCAAGAGTCAAAACTGGGAGGATATCCTTTCCAACGTACTTTGACTTCTTTGACACGTCGTTTTCCCACTTTACTAGTTCTTCGATCGAGAATGCTTTCTATCTCGTACACGTCGTCTTCTTTTTTGGTCACACGTTGTAACTCGGGCAAGTAAAACATTCCTTTGCACACTTCCCCGTTCACGTCTTCCAATTTATAGACGGGAGGATGACGGCCACGTACACGTTCGGTGACACGAAACAATTCAGTGGTTTTGCCAATGCGTACCCAATCTCCTGATGCCAACTCCCCACCTTTCCTGGGGACAGTCACTGTCGGGGACTTACCAAACAGGCGCTCGAAGACGGTCACTTCGTTGTCGGGAGTCACTTCTTGGGGGGCACGCCCAATGCTCTGATGGTACGATTGGTTGTACGCTTGGACGAAGTGTGGCAAGACGTCGATGTACTTGAGAATGTGTTTATGTGTAAAATATTTTCAAGGTGCGTTGAAAACGTTCCACGATGCTAGCTTTGGTTTCAGGATTCTCGGTGGTGAAAAAAATGAATGCCACGTTCCTTCAATTCTTTTTGGAAAGCTTGGTTCAGAAATTCGGCGCCTTTGTCAGTTTGCCATCGAAGAGGGTGACGCCCGCTTTGTTTCAACACCAGTTGGATGGCTCGCACTAACTCACTGCTCGATTTGGAAGTCAATGATACGACCCAAGCAAATTTGGAAAAGACCTCGATGACACAAAATAAATATTTGTAGCCACGATTGTAGGTGGCCAAATGAGAGAGATCGGCTAAATCGGCTTGCCGATGGTGATACATACCCTCTACTTGGGTACGACTTCTGGAGAATTTTCGTCGAATGGGTTTGTGTAAGGTGTACGTGGCTTGTTCTTGTAACCATCGTTGCAATTGAGGTAAACGGATACTTTTCAGTCGAGTTTTGGCAGCACGATACAATTTCTGAACTCCTCCGTAACCTGCGGGATGGACTGGATCGTAGTAAATGCTGGCTAACGGCTTCTCCATTTTTTAATAAATGATCCACTCTTCACTGATGCTACTCTGAATGGGACGAGGGGGTGGTTTAGAAACGGTTTTAAATGTCCGATGTGCCACGGGTGTAGGAGTGGAAGGTAGTGGTGGTGGTAATGGAATGGCTTTGGTCTTCTTTTCTTTTTTCACTTCTGCTTTCCCTTCTTTCTTTTTCACTTCTGTCGAAGGTGGAGTGGACATCATCTTTTAACCCAAGCTTTAAGTTCTTCTCGTTGGGGTGTAGGGGAAGGGGTCAACAAGGACGCTGCAATCTTACTAGGGATGGGAGCTGCTGACGGTGTTTGAAAGACTTCTCTTGCCTCTTCTTCCTCAGGCAACCGTAGGGTTGCTTCTGTCTTGACAACTGGGAGTGGTAGTGGTGGTGGTGGTGGTGGTGAACTTTTCATTAGGGTCTTAAAATCTTTCAGAGTGGGTTGAGATGTTTCGTCTAAAGCTTTCTGGTGAAAGAGTTTCAGTCGTTGTAACAACTGACCGTACCGTTGCGATTTTTCCGTTTCTAACAAATCGCTGCGATCCATCGAGGATTGCAATTCGTGTTGTAACTGGGACATCTCGGTCAAATGAGGATTGGGAGGTAAATGTGGGGTTCGTTGTTCTTGCCAACGATGGTATTCCATCCATTGTTTGTAAGGGACTAAAGCTAGTTTTCGTCCTTCCATCAGATTTCAAGGATCACGTCTGAGATCTTTTGATTTCAGAGGTCCCTTTTATCTTCTTGGTCTTCCATTTTGGAATTAGGGCGGGTATAATATATCCCATTGCACTCAGTATAGGTTTCGCTACATTGGTAATAAGTCCTAACAGGGGTAAAATCCTCCGCGTTGCAGCAACATTTTTTCTTTTGACGAATGGATATTTTCTTTAAGACCATTTGCCGAAGAATGTATCGATGTTTTGGCTAAGCAATTTTTCTGATGTTTTGTCAAAGGTATTGTGCCTTTCAGGATGTTCAGACAACATTCGCTCACCGTATCGATGACATCGTTGGAGGCAGTTTGAATGAGTTGTTTTCGCATGGGTGGAGGAGCTTTGGACAGGACAGATAACATGTCCTAATGCTTGACTAAACGAGGAGGCAGCCCTTTCCTTATCTTTCCTTTGGGAATAGAAGAAGGATGTCTTTTTTGGGGTGACATCTTTGTTTGTTGATTCCGGGACACACACCAAAAATACACTAACGTCGATGACTTGGCACACGGTCTTTTACCCTTTTTTTGGGACTATTGCTTCGTCATAAAGGTGACGATGTGTTTTCCAAAATCGCCAAAGAATCCTTCTCTTTGGCGGTTCCTCTTTTTCTTTGGACGTGTGTGTCTTTTTTGGGGGTGTCGCCTATGTTTGGCTAAGCGTAATTTCGCATGACAAAACTGTCTTTTCCTTTTTCCTTTCTGGGCAGGAGAACGACGATGAGGGAACATCTTTAGGTGCACAAAAAAATACATTGACATCCATGGCTCGACATGCGTCTTTTTATCTTATTTTTTTTTGGAGCCTGTCCTTTACCCTTGTGACAAAATCATTGGCAATCTTATCGAATTCAAGGAAAGGGCCAAATAAACCTCTCTTTTGGTGGCTTCTCCTTTTCTTTGCACGCAAGTGTCTTTTCAGAGGGTGCCGCCGATGTTTGGCTAAGCGTTTCTTAGGATGACGTGACCGTCTTTTTCGTTTTCCTTCTCCTTTTTGGACAGAAAAACGACGATGGTAACGGTGTCCACTTCTTGGAGGGGACATCTTTGGGCGTGCAGCAGCACAAAAACACTGACCCGTATTGTTTCCCTTAGGATTTGTTTTATACTGGAATGCGTCGCCACTGATTGTCTTTACGTCGTATCAACTTGATGACAGGAAACACACGTCGTGGAGGAGTTCGCAACGGACTAAATCGGGACAGTTCTTGCTTGGACAAATCCAGTAAACTCTGTAACACACCCGTTCTCTCTTGGACTTTGATTCTGGGGACAGGTACTTTGTGAGCAGCGGCCACAGCCGCTAGAGAGGAAGAGGGTGTCAGCGCTGGAGGAGAAGTTTTTGGAGACACTCTCTTGCGGGTAGAAGCTGTTTTCTGTGGACTTTTCTTTTTCTTTTTCTGAGGCTGTGACCTGGTCTTGACAACGTTGCTCTTTTTGATTTTCTTCTGGGTACGTTTGGGCGTGGCTTTTTTCTTGGGAAGAACTTTGGGAGCATTAGGATCCCATTTCAAGGGGGAACGAATGATGACACCTCCCAGAGAACCGCTTCCTCCAGGTTTCAAAATGATTTGCTTTTTGGTTTGAGTGTCGATACGAGGATCGGCTAGTTGCGTCAAGGCGACTTTGTTTCTCTCAAAAAACGTTTGGTTTGATGTGGAATTTGAATGATGCCTTGCAGTAATTGACGTGCTGTCACCGTAAACCATCGTAAGACGTCTTTGAGACTAGCTTCTAAGACACGAGCACGAATTTGTGGATTTATTTTCGCGACTGATACCGTACAAGGCACGAGTCAATTTAATGGGAAGATGATACTGAAAGGACGTCATGTTGACGATGTACGAGACAGAGTCAAAGTGACCGAGGTTTTTATAGAATTTTTTTGGTGATTGTGATTAAGTCGACGAAGAGGACGTGTACACGAGAGGTCTTGGCGCCAGTGGTGGAACAGATGGGTACGAAATCGCAAATAATCGGGAGTGGTGGGTTTTAAATTCACGAGTAAATAAGCGTGTGGGGTTTGAGTGGCATCGTCGTACGCATTTGTCATCCAAGGCGTCCCTAACTGTTTTCTAAGACTTGTACTTGCGATTTATCTCTAGGGCTTTTAAACAACACCACGTAATGAGCATTGAGACTGATGGTACGATGGGCTTTATTTTGTTGAAACAAATTTTGGGTGATGTAAAGGGCACTGGCATTACCATGATACCCTCTGCGCGTAAACCAGAGTTTAATTTCTTCTTTGTCTTCTCCTAACATGTCGTCAAAAATAACCAAATGAGTTTGACTAGGGTCAGACACGATCCCGTCGTCCTCGCCAGAAATGCCTTCCACAAAGACGATGGAATCGCCTTGACTTTCTCGCAGAAGGTTGTACGCCGATTGCAACTCTTTGTAACACCACAAAATGCGTTGAGGTGGACGATCGATCAAATGATGTTTATGTTCGATCAAACTTTTGACAACTTCGGTTTTGCCTGAACCGCTCGGTCCGGCATTGAGCATGTTAAAGGGATGGCGAAGATACAAGGCCTCCCAACTAGTCCGATCTACGTGTTCGTCAATGACTTTGACAGTGGAGGAAGAGGGAGTAGAGACAGCAGAGGTTGCCATAGTAGTGTAAGAAATGTCACTTTTGACACGAGGACAGACAAGACAAGAGTTTTTATACTTTTTTTCAGGACAGGTTTATTGTTATCTATAATGGTGAACAACACGAAAGACAAAAATACATAAAAGCCAAATGGTTAAGTACATGAATAAAAGGCACATCAAAACGATCAAAGTGGAATATAAACAAGTCTCTGTACAACATTTGTGATGATCAAGAGGTGAAATCGTAGGGGTACTGTGTAATGTTCTGAGAGTCTCTACACTCCTTGGCACAGTCACACAAGAGTCCTCCCGGAATGGCCTTTCAGGGATGTCGATCACGGTCCTGTCCTGAAGAGAGTGGTTTTCCTCAGTCACGACTTCTTCTCCTTCTTCGTTTGGCACTGTCACTAACACTGGTTTAAAAGTTACTTTTTTCACGGAACCATTTAATTTTTTAGGATTACAAATCTTGGGCATAGTGTGCCACTTCTTTTGTCCATGCCTCAAAACCTCAAAGTTTCCAGTCACGTACATCTTTCCAGTGAGGGTGTAAGTCACAAGCTACAAACACGTCGTCGCACACATCTTCAGTGCCTAAAAGTTGACGAATCTTGTTTTCCCCTAGAGGTTGAGAAGTATCAAGATGAAAGCGAGAAGCTTTGAGCAGAATGAGTACATTTAAAGGGACCACTTTCATGCTTTTTGGAGTGGTAGGTACTGTTCGTAAAGAGTCCACAAGGAATCAGCTGGTAAACGAAATCTCAGAAAGCAAGTCACTAAGACACACACTACACGTCGACCCTAATTCAATGGACACAGTTCTCGTAATAGGTGTTGGTAATCCTCCATTGTTTGAATAGTATCATTGATTTCCTTCCACGGAATCTGTAGTATCACGAATGATAAAGGTCGTGGCATAGTAGTCTGTGTTATACCTCTTTTCTCTTACCTCAATCACTTCTCCTAGAGCGAAAGTAATGAACGTAGTGAGTGATTTCTCACCACTACCATTCCAGGAAACGGTCAAGAATGTCAATAAAATCTTCAAATGTAAATGGTCTAAAGCGAAATAGTAGAAGGAATGCACCCTTGATCCAGAGAAATCGGACTTGTTTGTTGACTTTTGTCAATTTCCTCTTGTGAATTTCTCGACACAAGTTCTACAGTCACAAATTGAGATTTAGCTCTGGCAAGTCCCTGCCAAATGTCCTTGTAGATCTTCTCTTTCAATTCGTTTGGTAATGTTTGAATATTATTTTTTATATGGGGTTTAAATACTTGTCTAGGGGTTGTCTAATGTTTGACTCCTAACCAATCAACTGGTTTCTTACACGACATGGTATGCCCACTTCAATGATGAGGTCCCACTAAAGGTAGGTAGTGACAATCTGGAGACCATCGATCATGTTCCAGGTAAGCGCAATCTTTCTTCTCCCACTCGTGAAGTGACACACCACAACTGAAGCACTTGACTTTATCCCCTTCGCCCAAGTAGATAAATCCAGCTCTAGCTAATTCTTCGGGGGTAGGTCCTCCCAGATATTTTTGCCATTTTCCTTGGAAGGTTTGGATCCGACTTTCAAAGTCACAGTATTCTCGCAAACGCACAGGGAACGAATATTCGTCTTTCACAGGATCATTTCGATGAGGGTACGGTGAAATGTGCAGGAGCCTGCAGTTTTACATGACATCCGTAGGGTAGTAGCCGCATGGTTTCATTAGGATGACATCCACCATGAAAACCAGTAAAGTGAAAAGGTGTACGATAACGAGTGGCATCGCTTTCGCATCCATCAGGTTTGACACGCACATCATCACTTTCCATGGTAGGTGTGTTAGTAGTAGTTATAGCAAAGTTCCTATGATGATGTGGTACTGAATCACTAAGGTCATAGCGTACGGCATCCCTGCCATCGCAAGGCACAGCATCGTACTCGAGTTTACTCTTGCTTGATACTTGCTGTGTGAAAGGATTCATTTTTCTCGCTTGGCAATGGTAGTCACAATGAACTATCAGTCTTGAATGTTGTCCCTTTTATATGTTTGCCATAATCAGTGTGACCGTACGGTAAAGTAAAGTGATTATGAAGCCGTACTCGCTTCTGGTACACGATTTGATAGACTTTTTCCAAGGGTCGGCTGACGATTTGGTGTGTGGGTATACGTACAATCGTGTGCAGTTCGTGGGTGGTCACTTTAAAATTTCCATCCTCTCCAGACTGCAAGGTTTCTTTCAAGACGCCAAACTTCACCACTCGACTGGTGCGATAATTGAGAGTCGATCCTTTCACTTTGCACTCCGTGTACACTTCTCCTTGTTTGTCCCGGTATTCGTAGCCGTAATTTTTGGGACCACCACTTGCAAAAATTAGAATCTTGTCGTCGGGATGCTCGTCCGTCCAGGCTCCTAAACGGTCTCCTTCGATGACAGGGTGAGGTTGACCCAGGCGATCAATGTAGATGCAACTGTCCGTGTCAAAATGCAGCACACGACCTCCTAACAGTTCTAAAGCTTCGTACAGTTTTAAGCGAGCATGGGCTGTCACGTAAGCCGCAATGATGACATTTCCAAATTCGTCGGCTTCTACAAAGTCCAGTTCTTCTTCGTAATTGACTAAGATCAAGTCCTCACGAAGGACGTCCACGTGTTTCACGTATTTGGTTTTGTCATGAAGCATCTGAAAGTAGCGAGAAGGTTCTGTCAAATACTCCGTCTTGGGTAAACACGGTCGTTGTGCCATTTTACGCCGAAACAATTTAACATCACTTTGACAAACGATCGCCTTCCTTCGTTTCTCTCGATGTGGTCTAAACTGATGCCTTCCTGCTCCCAGTATTTCTCTTTGAATTCTTTTTTCGTCTTCGGGAGTGTGGCAGCAGGAAGGATAGCCGCTGGCTTCTTGTTTCAGTTTCAAAAAGGCATTCACGTAGTCTGCAAAAATGCCTTTTTGAGTCTTGTCGCCCTTGTGGTATTTTTCTGTCTTGGGAAAGTGGTAAATTTCGTACACGTCTAACAGTTGGTATCCCAAGTCCAGAGCTTTAAACAATTCCACGCTGACCCACGTTCCTGTCAAGGCGCGTTCTTCCTGAGTGTGCTGACAAGTTCGGTCTTGGTTGCACGTTTTAGCACAAGTACGGCACAAGGGAAACATCAGTTTTCCTTGGCAATGGTGAGGCAAAACGGGATGGTACAAGTACGTGGGAGGCAAGACTTTACATTTGATCAATCCCTCGTATTGTCGAATATTGTCCACGTCAATGTGTTCCGTCAGTAATTGTGGGTGCCCTACGGGAAAGTGACAATATTTGCACACGTATGGATACAGAGAACACACGTCCAAGTATTTGATTTCCTCTCCTTTCTCTTCGTCGGCTTGGTACAACAAACAGGTGGCATTCGTTCGTCCTCCGTACAAACTGTCCCTTGGGTTCAGTGGGTCTACCAGCTTGTACCTTTCCACGATGAGCTTAAACTCGGGATCGGTTTTCAATCGCTTATCGTACTCGTGTTCCCACATTTCTACCACTTGGTATCCTTGCTCTTCTAACTTCAAGCGTCGCTGACAAGTGGTCAGGTACAAGTCTTCCATAGTCCGTTGTAAAAACTGATTTTTAGTATTACGTTGAGGGTAGCAGATAGGACATCCGTGAAATAAGCACCCGTTAAACTCGTACACAATCTGGGGGTTTTCTAAGTCCCAACCATCTACCGAATACGTTCCGATGGTCTTTTCGCCTCCTCCGTTGCGAGCATGTTGGATCCATTTGTCTTCCTTTTAATTAATTAATGTAACCAGCGTAGGGCTTTGACCGAGTATTGACGTTTGAGAAAATTGGTTGCTTGAGGACTGATGACAGCCAGGGTGTTTTCGGGCATAAATCGTTGGCGGTACACTAAGGAACACGCTTTGGCAATGGTGCAGGCTTCTTTCAAAGGATCGATCCCTCCGTGTTCCATGAACAGTTCTCGAAATTTTCCACAGCATCGCCGTAAAATGTCTACGTCGGAACTACAATATTTTAACATTTCTTCCTGAAAGTCGAAGGGGTCCGAGGCGTGAGTCTGGTACCAAGCGTAGAAAGCTTCTCGTTGTTCAATACGCATGTTGTCGGGGTCGTAGTAGTGAGCCTCAGGCAAATGGGGAAGAACGGCATGTTGATTGGTTTCGGTATTGAAAAAGTGCGGAAAATAGCCTTTGACCATTGCTGTCATTCCAAACGTTTTAGGCATGCGACTCAAAGGCATGGTCAAGTAACTCATCGAATCTTTAAACGGTACTTGGCCCACTTGCATGGAAATGAGTTTGGCTCCGTTCAAAGTCACATTAGGACGTTCGGTGCCTTGTTCCGTATAGTATCTCAAAAGAAACAGCCCATCGTATCCCGAGAAATTGTGAGCCATCACCGTGGCATAGCGATGACAATCTCCGTAACGTTCGATGTCCTCTTGACTCCACGTCTCGTCGATAGGGTTTAAGATCCATTGGGCGAAATCGGTCAGCGTGTTTGGTCTCTGAAGATTTTTTCACGTCCACCAGGAATCTTGCTACAGTGAGGGCAATGAGTCAAGATAGGCTCTTGGATGCATTTCTCACACGCTCGGTGAGCCACGCAGAAATTAAGAATGTGAATGCCAGTCTCTTGCATGCATTCGAAATCGAAAAAGATGAAATTCCCTTTCTTCTGGTCATTATCTTCTTCTTATTTGGATTGGTATTTTTGAATGTAGCATTGGTGTTCCAAGTCGACGATTTGGTGAGAAATGTGACATCGTTTCGTTCCTCAACAAACGTGTAATTTGTCACTATTGGTACGTATGACTTGTCTACAAGTAGGGCACAGTCTCAGGAGTTGACAAGCACTTTTCTGCTGTGAACTTTGCGTCTTCAGATGTTGTTGGTAACAGGTAGGACTGACAAAAGGGCGTTGACAAGGTGAGCAATGTACTCCTTCTTGTCCTTCGTGAAGACAGAGTTTAGAGGCTAAACATCCTGAGCATTTCGATCCACAGTGCTTGTGTTGCTCTCGATTGTTATAGCCATAGTCACATTTCTCACAGTAATAACCGTATCCCAGGAATGCAGTGATACTGGTGATGGCATCGAAATGTTCATCGTTATGATAGACGTAAATGTATTTTCCATCTTTGAAATCTCTGCCTCGAAACAACAGAGGTCCGCGCACTTCTTGAGGGTGCAGTTTCAAGGTGTAGCGTGGAGCCAAGCCGTCTTGCAATTTTTGCATTTCAGGAATGCCGCAGGGTGTGTCTTTGGATAGCCCCGCTTGCTGTGACAGGAGTTCTGCTTCTCTTAATTGTTTGGCTCGGTCCAATAGTCGAATAGTTTTCCAGGCTATT
This sequence comes from Megalonaias nervosa, assembly GCA_016617855.1. Classification (NCBI taxonomy): domain Eukaryota; kingdom Metazoa; phylum Mollusca; class Bivalvia; order Unionida; family Unionidae; genus Megalonaias; species Megalonaias nervosa. The sequence continues at coordinate 9,907 of JAECUM010038745.1, read as the reverse complement.
TTCCATTCTGCCGTGTCGTTCTTGTCGGCATACGTTTGTCCCACCACGATGGCACGGGCTAAACACATCTGGTCTTGAGGGTTGTTAATTTGAACGATGCTGCGCTTGATGCTGCGAAGGTCGTCCACCAATAACACCTTTTTGCGTCCCGTCCCTTGGGGAAGAGACACGTGGGTCATGAACAGTTGCGCTTTTCCGTCGGTGATGTGAAACTTGTCGTTGGATTGCTGTACGTGTTGTATCTTGTCCATGACTTTGGAACGTGTCAGTTCTGCTGGACTGCTAAACTCGATCCAAACGGGGGACTTCAAATTGTGGTGATGAATGGAAAGTCTCAAGTAATCGTCTTCTTTGGCTTGACATTGCCGTTTCAGTGTGGTTAACAAAGAATCCCACACATCGGTGATGAACCCTCCTGCTTTCTCCAACGGTACGTCGGACTTGAAATCTTTAAACTTCACCGCGTACGTGTAGGCCGTAGTTCTAAATTTTCTGGAGGAACGTTTGTGCATCTCTCGAATGTGATAGTACTTTTCAGGGTTTCTGGTGGTGATGGACTTTGACTTGGTGTAGACTCTCTGTGCTTAGATTCTGGCTCACTCATCTCATCTTCAAAATTGCTGGCATGAATTTGAGCCAAGACTTCAGCTACTGTGCGAGGCGATAAATCTCGTTTCTGCCTCTTACTTTCTTCTCCTTTACGAAATGATGCGATCGTTTCATCTTGACTGCAAAAAGTCAAATGACTACATTTGAAACGCCATGGACCCCTATATATCCATGTTAGGTTTAGTGCATATATAAGGGGCTGGTGACTTCCCTCTCAGTATTCATTTCACTCTCAAGCCGATCAGCACGACGGAAGAATCCACACAGATCGAGCTTCTGATTAGAGTTTTGCGAGGTGTCATACGAAAGTTTTCTTCAGACAAGCCGACGGACTACTCTCCCTCCTTTCGAGATAAAAGTCAAGATACTTGCTATATCTGTCAGAAGAAAGGGCATTGGTTACAGAATGTCCAGACCGTAAAAAAAGCAAGACCAGTGTCAGAAGAGACAAAAGTCAAGATACTTGTTGTCATTGTAAAGATAAAGGACATTTGTCTTGAGAGTGCCTTAAGAAACAACAGGAGCAGGAAGAAGAAGAAGAAGAAGAAGTGCCCTCGGCAAAGGAAGAACCCCGTCACTTTGAGAAAGAGAAGACAGAAAAGAAAAGAAGACGAGAAAAAAAGTGAGGAAGAAGAGGAGGAAAAACTTGTGAAAGTAAAGAAATTCAAAAAAACAGAGAGAGTGAAAGAAGAAGAAAAAAGACACAGAAGAAGTCTATGAACTTTTAAAAGTGTTGTTTTGTGTTATGTTGTGATATTGAATTGTAAAAATTTGTACCAGAATAGACCAGACTGAAAAAACTTAAGTGTCACTTGGTTTTGATTGTTTAGAACAATAAGGACCTACACTCATGCACTCACAACACATTACATCATAGGGTTAAACAAGGGATTTTGAGTTTTAATTGATTTTGGCAAAATGAATAGTATCTCTTTTCGAAAGAAGTGAGTGGCCCTGAAAAGGACCGTTGGGTGTTTGTTTTTTTCCTTAGAACAAACTCAGGAACTAGAAGCAATCCGCTTTAACTGCCTTAAGCCTTTGCCACGGCCAAGGCCTACTTCTGGGCTTGCTCCTGTCAATGATTTAGTAGAAATCACTAGGAGTGGTATCTCTGGTGTAGTAACAGGGGTAGGCTGTTTGGCTCGGGAAGGTCATTTTCTCTTGGGTCGTAATAAAAAAGTCTGACACATTTGTCTTAACTCGGCCAAAATGTCCAAGAGTACCGTTACCGTTTGAGGTTCACTCTTCTCCTTCTCTCCTAGCCTTTGTTTCTTCTCTACTGCATCTTCTTCATGTCGTTTCCTTCTTGCCTCTTCTTCTTCTCGCTGTTGCTGTTCAAGGAGAAATGCTTGTTCTGCTTCTTTCTGCTGTTGTAAAAATTTCTCAGATTCTTCTTTCTGTCTTTGTTTAAAATCGTCGACTTGTGTTAAAGAAGGAGAAGGTGGCGAAGGTACTGGTACCGGAACAAATTCTTGTGAATAAGAGAAAAAAATCTACTAAATCCCAACTGAAATCAATCTCTTCTGGAAGTAGCGCTGCGTTAACTTTGGTAGCCACTGCAATGCCATCGTTTCTCGTCTCCACAGCCGGTGCACCCCAATTCATTGTCTACTTAGTTTCCGTCATGTTTCACAAAACAATGTCGCATCGATTCACTGCGCACAGACGCTAGCGCACCTATATAGGGAATGTGACGTCACAGGTAGCTCTCTTCCGATTGGAAGACATACTCCTCGAAGTGACTGAATTTTGTAACGCGTGTTGGGATTGGTGAACAATTTTAATCCGTTTCGATCCGGTCTTCCACTATAAATAAACGCAGTTCACTTCATTCCCTTCACCTGTTCTCGTCACAAAGATGTGGACAAACGTTGAATCGTCTACTTTCGTATCGTCATTGTTTTTCCGTACGGACTTCCCCATGTATGTGAGATCATCATGGAAAATCGTTAGGATCACCGAGACAAGCATTTGGAAAAGAAGGATTTATGTGGAAAACAAAGGCTGTCTGAAGCGAGTTCTGGTTTATGGACCAGAGGTTAGACGAAGTTTGAGGAAGAGAAGAAGATCTATGCGATGCCCTCTATGTTAACGGAATGGTGTTAACATAACAAACAACGGCCCTTTTCATTGCCACTCCGTTGCCTCGAAAAAATATTTATTTTCACTTTGCCTAAAAAAAATTTTTTATTCGATTTTATAATTTGTTTATGTATTTATTCTCTCTTCCCTAAAAAATTTGTTTAGTCGATTTTAATATTTGTGTAGGATAGATTGATGTTCATCAATCTATGGAAAAAACGAACATACAAAACATACCATGAACGCGAGAATGATTCGTGTTTGTATATGGAAATGACACAGGAGACATGACATCACAGTACTACATTGCTACATTGTTGCCAGGGACCAGTACCGTGACGTCATGCCACCTGTGCCATTCCACTTGTCCCTATACAAAATTCCCATTGAGGTTATACGGTCCTAGGGTGTACTTTTGAGGCTATAAATCTTGAGGCTACGGTACAAAAGTGATATTTTGAGACTATAAATTCTGAGGCTAGGGTACAACCCCCTCAAATTAACATTACGGTCTACGTGAAGCTACGGTATCCCCTATTACTACTCACCTTGTGACTACAATCATGGTGTGGGCTAAACGATACTGCTTGGCGGGCCGCGTGTTTGATACTCCTGCTTTAGCACGTGTTCGAGTCGAATCAAATTTCGGATTGCGTAGGTACAATAATAAATTAGCCATATCACGACAAACATATAAATAAACTCAAAACCATATGGACTTGAAATGTAATTGAATTTCTACTTACATCTAACATAGTGGCTTCAGCTTAATGGGTGAAACTTCACAATTGTCAGCATATGATTATATACATATATTTAGTTATTTGCTTCTTTATTTGTGAATCAATCACAAAGCAAATCACCAAGTTATTTGCAAAGTATTTAATTATTATGCATTTTGTTTCTTTAATCTTGAACTAAATTCAAAATTATTGAGCATATAACAATTTAAATTTAGATGCTACATGGACTAGGTCCAATCAGCTCCATTCGCTTTCATTCTTTAATGAATGAGTGCATTTAATATTAATATATAATCAGTTGTTTAATTACAGACTGCTCTTGTCACTGGGAATATTGGTTTTAACATATTCTAATACTATAAATGTTAACAAATGGAGATGTGCTAAAAGTTCTCACAATTTACAATAGGTCCTTTTTCTACAATCGATACTAGGTTTACATGTATATTGGTATTTATATTCAGAACCAATTTCGCACGCTGTTCAATATAGTATTTCCAAATAAATAAGCAATGGCATTCGTTTTCTATATCATCACAACAAGGACATAAAGGAGCATCCCTCTAATCATCAGAATATAAATCATTGAGCAAATCGCTACAGTTCTTTGTTTCTAGTATGAAGAATAGGTTATCTATTTGTTACCAAGTAGAACTTGGGCGAGTAATTGTGTTGTCTTACTATCGAATTTACTTCGGATGATAGAATATTTACTTTCGCCTTGAAATTAAGCAGGGAGTGATTTCCTAACATGAATATAAATACAGGAATAAGAATCTACTTATTTCGTGTCTGGGATTAATTCAGTTACAAGTATTTATATTTCTAATAGTATACATGTTTGTCTCACAAATCAGCGATGGTAGAAGGACAGCAAGATAAGAAGGGGAGTCACTTCATACAATATTCTTCAAGTAATATATTTAATGAACCTTTCTTTGTCTGCTAAAGAAGGTAAATCTGTTTCGTCATATATCTCACGACACGAAACACTCCTTGTAAGAACAGTCGTGATTATCCCTGCTTCTTATTTTAGGTTTCTAATTTAAGATCGCCTTCATCCGAACAACCGCATCATACAACACTGCTATACTCTACTTAGAGGCTGATGTGTGTGAAACATATCCTTTATAAGAACTTTCGGCTAAATTATTATTTAAGTATTTTCAGAGCAGTTGTTTTATTTTGCGCAAAGGAAATTTGTTATGAGTTTGTTTGGTCCAAGACTTCATGCTACAGGAAGTAATGTCAATATGTCTATGATCTTCGTACAAAAGAGAGGACTTCGTGAATCTGGCTTCTCGAGAATAAAATTACCTCCAGTTTGATTGGAATAAAGTCGAACAACAACTGGCCTCACCAATCATGAATTGTTTTTAAATCTCTGTTCAGTACATATTCATTATCGTAAGTTTCGTTTGATGAATACGCCAGTGAGTTATAATATTTATCAGTTAAGGAATCAATGCACTCAAGAGGTCGATAATACACACAATAGAAAATAACGGACCTAAAACGGTACCTTGTTGTATGCCAACAACAACAGACTGGCTACATGATTCGGCCGTCTTTACAAAAGATAAAACTATTTGGAGTCTATTATATAAGTACTCAGAGAACAAAACAACGAGAGAGCAATCAGTATCGTTACACCTTAGTATGCGTAATACTGTATAGACATCAAACAAATACCACATTCATATCATCTTTGTTATCATGCTCAGTACATATACTACGTTATATATATATAGGTAGATCGTACCATACGAGTTTGATAATCTAAAGAATACAAATCATATGGCAAATAACATTCCTTTCAAATGCACTGGATCCAGCAAGGGATCACGTTGGTCAGGGATTGATTAAGATAACTGTAATAAACTGACAACAAACAGTGCAAAACTAGTATCTAACTAGCCTGAGCGCTTTCGACTCTTGATAAGTCTTTTTCAAAGTCAAATATAAAACATAGACAAGACAAGCAAATAAAACACAAAATCAGTTGTGTTTGCAAAACTTAGTTGTCAGTTTATTATATATATATATATATATATATATATATATATATATATATATATATATATATATATATATATATATATATATATATATATATATATATCTGTGTGTGTGTGTGTGTGTGTGTGTGTGAGCGTGTGTGTGTGTGTGTGCGTGCGTTTGTGCATTTGTGTGTGACCTGAAAAATTGAAGAATTCTTGGGACGAAAACAGGATAGATCGTCAAATATACGATCATCTGCTTGTAGTGTGTTAGAAAATTTTAACAAAAGTTATCTCCACAAAATTCCCAATTTATTGAAGAAAGTTAGCTTGTTAATAGCTTTTTAAGTGTATATCAGCTTTATTGACATTAATGTCATCAAAGTCGCTAGAACAGCGAAAAATAATTCAAATAGTGTACTTATCTATAGTGTACTTATCTACACCCGAAAATTTTACATGTGACGAACTATATATAGATGTTATCTCTTCTTGGTGGAGGTATTTAGGTTGATGACTTTTCTTGACAAAACCACTCAAAAATTTGAAATAGTTCATCGAGTTTATACAAATAGAACCAATAATCTCCAAGCTATGAATAAGTTATTCCTTAGCATCTGTTCTTGTTATTGAATTTGTTATGTACTTGTTTGGTATTTTTACCAAAGCCTAGGATTACCCATATTAAAAGCTGTTTTAAAGTGACACCACAAGCTCCTGACAAACTTGTTCTGTCTATATATATTATGCAATTACTATTCTTTTTCAAATTCGGCATTATTAGAATGACAGAGTTCTCTCTAAAAAAACCATTTGTATTTATAATTTTCATTATATATTGTTCTTGTCACCACGAGTACTACAGTCTTATGTGGTTGTTTGCTAAAGACTGTTAAATTAATAATGTCTTGGGAATCTGGTTCACTATTTCTCCACGCATCAGTATATAATATGGTCCATGGACCTGGATTATTACAATAAAAATATGAGTGGTCCATAAATATTTTTTTTTTGGTATCAACACGAAAATTCAACTTCAAACCTATTGTTCGCCCAAATACAACTGAATCGCCCTTAACTCATAATTTATATACAACTGGTTAACCTTTAATTCATAATTTATATCATACTGATTCGCCCATAACGCATAATCCATATACACCTGAATCGCCCTTAACGCATAATTTACATACAACTGAGTCACCCTTAAGGCATACTTTATATACAACTGGTTCGCCCTTAACGCATAATTTATATACAGCTGATTCGCCTTTAACGCATAATCTATATACAATTGATTAGTCCTTGACTAATTAAATTCATATACAACTGATACAAATGTGTGTTGAACTTTTTTCCAAAAGGCCAGCTCTTTAAAGAATAAATCCACGTGACCTAGATGTGCTTTTTCAATACAAATGTTCCTTTTGTGACTTTGTAAGCATTGCGCAGGTCTCTCCTCTCTCTCTCAACAAGTACATACCCCTGACCAACAAGTCAGCCTTGAGCAATGTAAACGCCCAAATGATGATCATTATTCTGTCAACTGCAACAAAGGAGGAAATAATTACGCAACATCAGTTATTATATTATCAATAAATGAATTAACCCCAATAAACAGACAACGAAAATAAGGTTCGTGATGTATCTTTACATTTGGAGTCATTTATGTGTACAGTAGAATGCATGTTATGTTAAATGCTACAAGAATCCCTGATTTTAATATTACGTTATCACTGGCATTGAACCGATCTGAACGAACCTTTTGGAGTTTCTATCAGATTCATTGTTACGTAACAAAGGCTCGTACAAAGTAACAAAGAAAAGAGTGAAGCCAACAAGTTTTGTAAATTTAACAAAATAATTTATTTCCCTAGAAAACAAGGTAAAAATATGAAAAAAGGACTTACAGTTTGTGAATATATTCCAAAACGTAATCCTGGAATTTAAAAATATAAGTCCTATCACTAAAAAGTTCTAAATGAATCGAAGTTCGAATCCCGACGAAGTTCCAAAACGGAGGACGATGATGTCAGATGAAGTCGTTGTACTGATATCAACAGTTCCTCGTTGAATCACAACTTATAATGTTCCAGTTTAGAATTCCAGAATAAATTTTCACTAAATGTCTTTTTGTCCAAGCATTTTGATGAAGAAGAGTATTATCCAGGGTGAAAAAATTATTTTAAATAAGAAAAACTCAATTCAAAATGGCAACAACAGGAATACCTTTCAGCCTCAAGGTATTATTTACAACTGACAGAAAAAACACAGAGAATGAGTATTATACCCAATTAAAAACGCAATATCAGACCCACGCGATTGGTTACGTGATCACTTACTACAAGTCAATTAACACTTAGACTAATATAACTTCAGCCAAGAATCAAATAGTCCACACTGGAAACGAATTTAAAAAATATTTTTTTAAAAAAAAGCTGTTTACAACAGAGCTAACATGTGGGCTGAACATGACCTTGGTAATGACCAATCATTTTCACTCTGTGTTCACCAATCTCTGTACCAAGGTCAGCTAAAAATAAAATAAGCAATACTTTTGCGTTCTAATCAGGCTAAAAGAACTGAACTGAATTTACTGGAAAAGATATCAAATCCAGTAAAAATTTATCATTACAATAAAATGTAATGAAACAAAAATAAAACAAAACAAGAATTTAAAATTAACACACAAGCAATTAAATTTCATATACGTGACATTCATATATGTGACATTCTATGCCGGTTTAGTTTTGCTGACTAATACAGTCTACCTGAACTGTTAATTTAGTTTAGAACAAATTATTTATCTAAATTCCCATGTTAACATTTATTCCCAATATTTTCTGAGATGACTTGTGAGAAGTTCCGCGATTGTAGCATTTTAGAACTTACTGCAGCGTAAAAAGATGAACAGAGGTAAACGTAATGTTTCAGTATAACGGAAGGATGGACATTCACTTTTGTTAAAACGATGGATACTGAAAAATCGAATAAAAAATACAACGTCCCTTTACTATTGCTTTCTTTCAAAACATCTTCGTGATCTTTGGAGTCAGAAGTCAAACAATTGTTGGAGACTGAATCCTATAGTTTTAATAACCATTGGAGTACATTCAAGATGCACAATAGATGAAGAATTCAATATATCACTTAAAAATAAGACATGAAAATCAGATTCGATGTGCTGAGACTAAATTAAACTAATGGATGCTCCTTCAAATCTAACCTTTAAATAATCAGCAAGAACAAGGTTTAGATTTATGTTGCTTGCATCTCTTCTTCTAGATATCGTTTCAAAATGAATTATTGTATTTTGTGCATGAAATTAATATTCTATGCTCTTTCTGAGAACATAAAATAGTGGTAATGTTATCAAAAGAGACGTATGTAAACCATTAAATACACAATTAAAATATATTTAGGCAGGAATTGCCTATTTTCTTTTATTTCACAGGTCAAAGTTAATGTAATTTATTCTGCAGCTCCTGTCACTAAAACGATATTTATCCTTTTCTGCAAAATTGCATCAATTCCAGTTCTCAGAAAGCGTATCATGCAATTGTATACATGTATACTGCTTATCTTCTTCCTATAATGAAGAGTTAATAAAGCGGTTGTTTTGTAGATTATTAAGTATGAACCAAGAAACTGTTGAAGGCAATTTTTTTTCGTTGGTTCTGACGTTACTTTCAACATTTTATTGGCAATAGCAGTGCCGTAAAATGGGAGCTAAGTACTTTCTTCAAGAACACATCACTGCAACCAACTCTGGATGGCATGGACGGGTTTTGAACCCGAGATTTTATTTATATCACATACAAATACATATACTTGCATTTCCAGCGCAGTAAAGATTAACTACAAAGAACTATGTATTGACGGAATGAATTCGCCCTGCACAACCCTGTTCAGTGTGTCCGCTGCAAAATATAGTTCTGAACCTGTTGTGAATAATTGCAATCTCCTTTCCTAATTGATAAATTGCTTCATTAACTTTTGAACTTCTATTTTCATTCATATTAATTAAATAAATATAAGACACACTTATGACTTAAACGAGAAACAAGGTTTAAATGAAGGAAGTAGAGCACTTCAAACTCTGCATGGTTAACTACTTGAACATTCAAATCGCTGGCTTCACATAGCGGCTCGCATATGTAAAAGAGTTGGAAATAAAAACAAAGCGAAATGAGGAACCGGCAATAGGTAATTCAAACATTTAAATTTAAAGTTCATCTAAGTCATTGTTATGATTTAATTTACATTACAACCAACAGTAAAACTGTACATATGCTCCGTTTCTACCTTTCCAATCTCAGTTGCTTCCTGTGACTACATGTTTTCCAACATTTATAGGTCCAGAGATATCATCGCATGACACACAGGCGAAAGTCAGCCACGCTCGTTTGTTCTAAATACATTCTCGCAAGTATCTTTCTATGTTCTTCCAGAGAGAGAGAGAGAGAGAGAGAG
>JAECUM010038744.1:0-14229 GCA_016617855.1 Megalonaias nervosa | reverse complement strand
CCAGTCCGCATACAGTCGGGAAATAATATTGTTCTCTTGAATAATAAATCCAAACCCGGAGTACTTACTGGTATTGACAAACCATATTATGAACGAATGTATCCTGTGACTGCGGTTGTCTATGCAATATATCCGCTGAATAATAAACCTGACGTCAATGATCTCAAACCGATGAGACTGTCAGAATCATAAATAAACTGTGTAGCTGAACGAGTTACAGAACGCTTCACAAACGCAATACGTGGTAATGGTTTAACAGATTTACGACGTAAAAAGATAAATACATAGGCAGAAGCTGTTAAAGATACTGGAGCATCTATTAAAGATGTTGCTGAGCTGGGAAAGATATTAAAAATTCCAATAACAGTGAAGACGTTAACCGGAGAGATTTTGTATAAATCGAAATATGAATCAATAGGAGCTTCGATAGATATTATTGATCATAATGTGCATGCATGGACTGTGGCAGTAACAATATTTCCACGAGACAGAACGGTTAAATTTCATACTGGTCATATATTTTGATTTTATCAGGAATATTAGTAAAAGTGACCCTGTATCTGCTTGGTTATTTCAAAGTTCAGAATATGATTATTATGATCAATTTGAACGGCCCGGTGGGGAAATTTATCGTACAGAATCTCCTCATGTAGAAATGAAAAATCTTGCACAACTCCTTTTACGTGAATATACTTCTGACGATGTCAAGGTTGGACAATTACTGAATAATTGTTTTACCGTTCCATCAGTTGCTCCTCACTTTGCTCAGGAGAAAAATTCATGGAAACCGACACGATTGGAATTTCTTGAAGATTTCCACAAAAGTTGTATTGAATATGGACACGGTGGATTATGGAATACTAAATACGATTATAGCAACGTTATCTCAGTTGATATAGTAGCATGTTATCCTGGAAGTTTTCTTGGATGCAGAGAGTGTTCTGAATACTTTAAAAGATTTGGACATCCATCACATGAGATGACCAGAGTTGCGATAAACGGACCTTTACAGATTTTGACTTAACCGGATTTGCATATATAGAATCATTCGAGTTTACAGAAAATCTCCATCCGATTACTTATGCTTGGTTTGGAAAACGTTTTTCAGAAAAATGTTTGGTTCCAATAGTCCTATTACGATATATGCTTGATGCTGGAATTTTAATATCATCAAAGGTAAATGAAACACCTATATCGTATCGTCCACAGAAACAAGTTTGGTTACCAGAACCGAATAGATTTAATATTGATGATGCCAGGAAAGAACTTCCTAATCTTAACGAAGATGACAATGTTAAAATATATAAATGCTGGAAAGAAAGCGATGAGAAACTTCCAAAAGATCTTGGTTGAAAGATAATCGGTAAATTTACACAAGGAGGATCATATGATCATAAACGACACTGTACAAGATTAATAATGGACGATGCTGAACTCGATTTTATAATCGCTGATACAACGGAAAAAAAACACATTTATAAATCGATGTAATGCTTATTTATCAGACGGAACCAAACTAGGTACAATTGTAAGCTATATTGATGGCGACTCACCGCAGTTTACTCATTTAAGATCTTAAATGCTAGCCTATGTTTCGATAAATCTACTGTCTATGATAAATAGATTTCCTGGTTACGTTGTCAGAGTTGCTACGGATTCTTTTTATATAAATATTTTTATTTATACGGATTTGTTAAAACCGCTACTCGGTAATGGTGAATGGGGATCATGGAGAATAAAACAAGAAAATATACTTAGTTATTCTGAATCTGTTGACGTTGAAATTAAGGAAATATATTACAAAAATAATAATCAAGCATCAAAGTTATCATTGTGCAAGCTGTAACTGTAATATGTTTTGGCATTATTCGAATAATAATCCAAGACAATTTACCGTAGACAGAATTAATAGTGATCTTGGTCGTACACGTGATAATGTGATGCTGACATGTCTTGAATGTAATCGACGTAGAGGTGCTAGTTTACACAAGTGAAGGTGGTGGTAATTGTGTGTCCTCAGGAATTACTTGTAATTGTTCACATACAAATCCACGTTGAGGGGCTTCTGAATCTAGTCTGTAGATTGCAGGTCTACCTGTGGATCTAACCACGCTAGAAATTGTATGACTAGTTACACTCCAGATAGGATCAGTTGCTCTTTTTTAACCATCTTCAAGTTCACCAGGTTCATATAAATATCTTACAGTTACATTACCCAGTACTGGTTGTGAAAAAGAGTCATGTCATTGTATTGGTCTACGTTTCTTTGTAATCGCATTAGAAGGTTTCATGGAAGTTGCACGAGTAATGTCATTATTTAAAGCAGCTATCACACTTGGTAACCTTGCAACCCATTCACGAGATCTCTCCCAAGATTTAAAGTCAGTGGATATTTCCTTCACATATTGATATCCAAATAACCGCTCAGCAAGTGTTCGATTAAATCGTTCAACGATTGACTGATCACGATGAATTTCAGTGTGTCCTCGTCTGATTTTAACGTTATGTTTTTTCATCAACGATAATACTGCACCAATAAATTCTTTGCCAGGATCATCTTGTAATAACTGTGGCCATCGTGGACCACCACGTTGATAAATTCGCCAAAAAGCAGATGCAACTTCAGATGCTGTCTTTGTTGATAGTGGTTCCGCTTCTTTATATCTGCTTGCAACGTCAACGAGAGTCAATGCGTATTTGTACGTGGGTGGTTGACGTCTGCCAATTTTAATGGTGTCATGTGGTAAAAATAAAATATCTGATTGATGAACTTCATTACGGGTGCTGACATCAAAATGTGCATACTGAATTTTTTTAGGTGGTGGTAGATAAATTTTCCATATTGCCTGTCGTGCTAACCAATTTGCAGCAACAGAATGTGAGACTTTTGCTGCTTCAGCAAGTTTACTAATCGCTGCTCTACCCCCCCCCCCCCCCTCTTGGGCTACAATAAATGGATTCCATTATAATAGTTATATAATTAATTACCAGCCCCTAGCATTATTTTACCTTTCATAGCAGTCTTTACTAGAAAACAAGCGAGTTTTTCTCTGAGAAATGTATTGGGTATAGAATTTAACGCATGAATCAATTTCACATCTGCGAGATGCCGTTGTTGTAAATCTTTACTTTTATACGCAACGTCATGAACATGACACGCTTGATCAATCTTATTTATTGGATGTTCTCCTGGTCTTGGTTGATCTTGATCATCAAGTCGGATATCAAGTCGAGTACCAGGACCACAATAATTATATCCAGGAAGATGTTTCTCACCTGGGTATTTAGCCCATGGGTCTCCTGGTAATTTTCCTAGTGAAGCAGCGATATCTCCACCTTTGACTGACAAGTCAAGAGGAATACATTTATATTTTCTTGTGCCACATTTTACACATTTGCCTGTAATTGCACGACTTTTATTTTTTGTTGTTATTTTTGTTAATCCAGTGGTGGACGTGGGTGCTCTGCATCGAACACAATATATATTCATAGTATTTATTATATGGATATAATTGACTTCTCAGCGTCACGAAAACAAGAAATTGCTAAATGAAGACGGCGATGATGTTGTTGATTTTATTACCGATATTGATGAAGCTCCATCTGTAAATGACCTGGATGGATTTATTAATAACCTAGTAGTATATGACGATATTATGTTAGATAAATAATCAAAGCCAGCTCGGATATTTTCCAGAGGCAGACATAAAAATACTGACGTGATTTATGTAACTCAGCGATATACACAAATTCCAAAAGTGATCAGAGATAACTGCAATATTTTAGTCGAGTTTAATGGAGTAGATAATTAGACCTTACAAAATATTTATTATACTTGGTGTTCAGGGGATATGGACATGAATAAGTTTAAAAACTTCTTTTCAAAAGCACAAGCTGTTCCGTTCGGATTTATAACAATAAATTTACATGACCCAAGATCGTATAGGTCTGGATAAAATCTTTGGTTAATTATAGCAGCAGAGGAGGTGAACGACCAATATTGAGTGACCCGGCGAGTAAACGAAACACAAAACAAAGAGTCGGAGATAAAGTAACGAAATGAGCTAATCCAATCAGAGAAACTCTCGGCCTGACAGAGTCAGGGTTAGAGGCTTTGGTTTAGCGTTATCGACATTATTTTTTTCAGCCTTCGTAGGAACCTTATTTTTTAGACAAATGACGATTCAGACAAGTGGTCTGTTCACCTCCTCTGCTGCTAAAACTAAAAAAGTTTTGTAAAAGTTAACAAACAATTTAATTGTCAATGTACTGAAAAGAAAATCTAACAGTAACACAAAATTATGAACTGAATCCAAAATCATCCTGAAAAGGTCATATTAAGGTCCAAAAGAATGAAATGTTCAAAATAAATTTCAGATCCAAGAACATACTTGTCTGTCAACAATCCTGCTGTGTCAAAATGGTGTCGTCCAGAACTGTTTTCAATAATTCACAATAGTTCCTAAATCAAATTATAGTCCAATGAGCACTTTCAATTTCCACTGAATAATCCAAACATTTACAAAGTCATTTTCTTTTTAACTTTATAAGGACATTTAATATCTAACCTGAAGAGGATTTTGAAGTATTGGCAAAAGAGACAGAACTTTATCAACAGGTTGAACAGTTCTTACCTTTATACTTTTGACCTGCCTTAGTTGTAATTTTGAGTGAGTAGACAGACGATTATATCTTGCTACTTCCAATGCTCCATGGATAATATGTCCAAAAGCTAGTTTAAAGGAACTGAAACCGAATATTGACAAATTAAACAAGATCTACAATATTTGGAAACATGATGTAAGATGAAAAAATGATGCAAGAACTTCTGCCAAGGTAGTTTCATGAGCTACACTAGGAATTTCTTTCTATATGACGTAGGAGCAACAATTTGATAGCTCACTGACCAATCTTCACCAGCGGGCGCCTCGGGTGGTCTCGATTTTATCATAAGGACCCCATTTTCCAAAAATATCAAGTTGTTACATCTGTAGAATCAGCTTTGCTAATAAACCTCTGAAGCAAACAGAAGATATCAGGATCTTTTTCCTTTTCGACTACAAGTGAATGTCATTTGCCAGCCTCATTTTAAATAAGAGAATGAGTAGTTATAATTATATATATATATATATATATATATATATATATATATATATATATATATATATATATATATATATATATATATATACATATACAGAATTTCATGAAGATGACAAAAATATCGTTGCAGCGGGACATTTCGTTTTCACCACGTAGAACTTGCATCAAGGATGAGTCTAACCTGCGGGTAGGTTTGATCAAGACCAATTAGAAAATAAATCAATGGAATTTTGAATATCGTAGTGCTGCCATAGGTTTACTATAGGGGTTGATTTAGTATATTGAGTTCTGAACATTGTTTCAAGTGCGAGAAAGTACTATTTTCATAGTATGGCAAAATTCTGTGCAAAGTGAAAGTTGATGATTACGGAAAGGAAATAGAGAAATTGTCCCTAACAAAACATCTGAAAAGAAAAATAACTTTAGTAAGACCTACTTTTTCTACAAACTTTACATTTAATACAATGGTTTGTCACAAGCAGTTACCAGAAGTTTTCCTTTAAAAAGATAGTTAGCATTTTGTTTTCCATTGTACAACCCTCTCAATATCGCACCTTCCTTCCAAAATGGCTATGATAGCCAGCGAGAGTTTGTTTCGGTTTATCTGCATTCAGACTTCTTTAGACAGTCGCACACAATCCACACCCCTCCGGGCAAGTTTAATACATCCTCCACATAGTTGCTTGATCAATTTGTACATTTGTTTCAATATATTGTTTCTTTTTCAATTTTCTCCAATGTTTAATTATTGATCTTTTCGGATCTTGATATATTTAGATAGGGTTCCATTTCATTGTCGCTATTTTTACTATAGTTGTTTTCGGTTAAAGGCTGATTATCTATTGTTTTCTCTCTCATTTATCCGCGTCGACAACGGTTAACGTGCTTACAAAGTGTAACTACAGCTCTTTCTAACAATCGATGCAATCACAGCCTCGAGCCCCCACACCACCCACTTTCTCCTTAATGTTTTGTTTCGTGTTTGCTGTCTGCCAAGTGCCTTTTCCAAGGACACTCCGAGACAGCCGAAATGGACTTGACTGCGTGGGGATAACGAGTCCAACTTTCTACCAACTGAGCTACCGCGGCTCCCTTTTTTCCTAGAAAAGGTTGCAAATGTATTATCAATTGCCTGGGTTTAAACAAAAGGCCTGGGATATAATCACTGTCGACCTGTATGTAAGTTAAGCATATTTTATTATCCTTCCATTATCCTCACAATCCCTCCCAACTTTCATCCATCCAGTCCGGCCTTGCCCTCATAGACACTAAAATTGAAATATGTACCATATACAGCACATTTTGAAAAGAAAAAAATCCTGAAATAGTTAAGTATGTGTTGTATCTAGACTGTTTTTAGATAGATAGACAGACAGACAGATAGATAGATAGATAGATAGATAGATAGATAGATAGATAGATAGATCATTATGAATATTATTGCATAGTTTCATGTTGGACTTTAGTGATTTTGGAATAAGAGAGAGCAAATTAAGTCAAAACTGTCCTTTGGATTTCATTGAGAGGGAGGAATTGTATTACTAATAGTTTCATAATTGTTTCTGCGGAGATTTTATAATTATGTAGGGGAAAGACAGAAGAAGAATAAATCTCACAAAATCCAAACAAAATAACGCGATTACTACAGAATGGAAACAGGGTTCTAAATTCGCTGCATGCGATTCAAACCCGAAATACAACACAATGTGTGGAGTCTGGTGTAATGTTTTAAAGCTGCAATACAGTTGACAAAGTAATGCTAAATAAGTTGAAATTAAATTTATAGATTGCTTTTGTTTCCTCTAATCTTATCTAAGGCTTGAACTTGACCTTTTGGATGCACACCATCTGCTGGTATGAAAAGGAATGAGACCAATTACTGAGCCTACATTCCTTGTTTTCTCTTAGGACACGGTTTGCATGAATTCCTTTTCCATTTGAGATGAAAAGTGGAATATAAGGAAATGGTCGGAACTGCGACATACCTTTCAACTTTGGTAGTGCTATCTGTACTTATATCCAACTGATTTTGAAGGAACATACAATTCGCTTTTCGGGGGGGTGGGGGCATGAACACTGATTCTTCGAACAAATAGATCGAATTTCGCATTGGATCAACTTGCCATTTCCTATCATTTATATATAATGTCCTTTGCAACCTTACTGTGTGAGTAAAGCTTGCATGCTGTTCTATATGCTGTCCTCATATAATCTCAAATTTGCCTAAAAGATCATTTAAAACTTAAAATGGCCTTCACCATAATCACACAACATTGTAAATGGATTTCTTTACGTAAGAAACCATCATGCATGTTGAATTTAAGATGTTGAATTTAAGAAAACATATCGATTGTTAAGTCCACCAATTCATCGAATTAGATGAACAACAACAACAACAACAACACAAACAAAGAAACAAAGTGCTTTAACATGCGTTAATGCTCGGGTTCCTTTCTTAATTGCCTCTTGCATTATGTATGAGAAAAAATTTGTTACGTCAAAATACCATACCACTCAGACGTGATCTCGATTTGTAACTTTGATGAAATACAGAAATGGTATGAAGGGTTATCAGCAGAGTTTAATGGAAGTAACCTCGTTGTCTGTAATTTGTAATAATCAACCATTCTGCAGTTACGAATGTTGTTGATTAACACACTTGGCCAACATGTTTCTTATGTTATACACTACCACCAACGTTAAAGCTATGACCAAAATATAATGGGTCGAGGGTGGTCGGGGCGGAGGGGGAGGGGTGTTGTTTGGATTATATGTGCTATGTAAACTGTACTATAAAACAATCCAGTGGGTAAACTGGAAGGACTTCCATCTAAAGAGATTCAACTCAAACTCGGATAGAAGGTGATGGGGTTGGAAGGTTTTGTGGGGGGGGGGGGACGTGATTATAAAAATCGATTATACCTAAACTCAATCCCTACTCGTACCCAATCACATTTCACTACACCCCAACCCAACTGGAGCAGACAAAAATAGCCAGTTCACCAGGATCAAATATATCTGGGTAAAACGTATTGAAATTATATTCAATGTTTGTCTTGATGTCTAGGTACTTCTATACAGAAATAATATCCATCAGATATGGTCTCTAGGGAAGATATTTTGGAAATTATATTGTCTCTACCATCCGAAGATAATAGTAGTATCGACATGTTTCTTTCTAACACAGCTGACATTAACAATATTTATGTATGGACTATTTCTTCGCTCATTAATCTTTATTTCTTCCCTTAAGAGATTTTGCATAAGGCATCTAGTTAGGTATATGTCAAAAAAGTTACATAGTTACATAAAAAATTTAGTTTCATGCATACAAAATATACACAGCACCTCCACGCACAAAAAAAAGACACAAGGCGTTTCCCTTTATACATATAAATTTGGAAGTGTACTTTTCAAACATACCCCGCTGGTTTCCTTCATTTCGGCAATCGCTATGATGCAGTATGACTATCGGCGAATGACTCAGGATGCATTTCCCCATGGATAAAAAAAAATGAATCAATTCACTTCTTATACATGAATATTAAACTGAAGTTATTAGTATCATTTAAGTTTGAATATATTATATATGTATATGGGCAAATTGTTGTTATTTTCTATTGCTACTCAGGTCAAAATTAAGTGTCATATTTTCAAAGTTATTGGCTTGTTGGGATTCATTGGTCTTAAACTAAGTAACAGAAAGAAGCAAAACCAACACGTTGTTTAAAACTTAACAAATAATGTAATTATCTAAATTATAAAATGAAATTTTGGAGGAAGTTACAGCATCGTGAGCTAAATAAAAACTATTCCTAAAAATTATGCCACAAGTCCAAAAGAATAAAACCTTCTGAATGAATTCCAGGTCTTGAATGTACTAATGTGCCAATACCCTTGAATGTGCTGAAGTGCCAAGAATCTTGACTGTGCTGAAGTGCCAAGAATCTTCAATGTGCTGAACTGCTTGCCGTTTTTATATGTTACAGTGACATTGTCTAGAATTTCTTTGAATGAGTTCAAAATAATCCCAACTTGTTTCTTTAGTCCATACAGTCATATGACAATAAGTAAGTAATTCAAATAAATGATTCCTCTCACATAAATATAAACACAATGTTAAACACATCTGCATATTGATATTAAAACAATAACAATAATAGGAATATAAATAAACGTTCACATCTGTCTTCATATACATCTCAGCGACTCTATTACATCTCTTTGTAGCAATATATTACTACGTGGCATATTTCACAACTCATTCCCACGTAGCATATATGGCAATACTCAAACATCCAATCAGAAAAGTACCCAAAACTGTAAACAGGTTCATTATGAAGGGTAGGTTTAAAACTAGTAAACAAGCTATTGTATAGCTCTATCTAAAATATAGAATCATCAGTCATGGACCAAAACTTAAACACACAATACAGATATACGTAACAGGTTAATACAGCTCTAACAAAATACAGTCACTGAAATTGTAAGATCTGATCTCCTGTTAGCTTTATAATATTTTTATCTGTACTCCTTCTGATGGAAAAGTCGAATCGGCACAGATTGAACGCAAACCATTATAACCATTGTTACCCACAAACACCATATTCTAAGAAATTCAGTATAGTTCTAAAAACAAAAATAAACAAAACTATGTATTTTGTGCATATGAGCAATATTGTCTTTGTTCATGAATATTTTGTTTGAACGAGCATATAAAATGGATTGTTAAATAAAACTAACTTTGTATTTACATATTAAAATAAATACAGCTCATATGACGGTTGACCTACAGAGTTTATGACCATGACTCTCTCTCTCTCTCTCTCTCTCTCTCTCTCTCTCTCTCTCTCTCTCATTTTGTTCTAAGCGTTGTTGAAATTAGCAATTCCACTAACAGTAAACCTGATCTTGCAATAACATTGTTAGTTCCTAATGCGAAATTTATGTTACAACTTTCCTAAACATTCTATGTATAGTAGTGAAATTATTACTCGCAATCGTTTTCAAAGGCAAACTCTATTTTAAAAACAACGTTCTTGCCTCGTACCTACATACAGTAACAATGGTAGAGCTTTCCGTTAGCTCAGGGAAAAATATGCCTCAGGTTGCATTGAAATCTCTTCACTACAACTTGAGTTATTTACCAGAAATCAAAGGTAATGCTATGAGAATCAAACTCTAGGGATCAAGATTACTGTTACTGAAAAGTGATTATGCTTATACATTTGATTTATATTTAAGTTCGTATCTGTACACAAATTCTATACATCAGATATGCAGTATTGATAACTTTCACTTTATAAAGCATGCAAATGTTTGACTATTTACAGGCTAAATAGTCGTAAATTTGATTAAAATATTAATCAAATTTACGACTATTTATCCTGTAAAAGTTTGACATTCAAGGTCTGGACAATTAGTCTCTAGAAAGTGGATTCTTCACTGGGGTCTGGGTAAGAAGAACAGCAGTTCCAAAACGTGTGCAGAAAACTGCAGGAAAAACCAACAGAACGAATATAAATAGTATGGCTATAATTTTCGGTATAGCTTCTGTATTATATTCAGGTTATCCTCTTAACGTATTCTAGTCAAGTGAACGTTTTGTTCTGGCAAATTATGTCATTTTGTCTCTTTACATCTTTGTTTTTATTTGTGTATACCCTTTGGATCCGTAATTATGTAAACTGATAAGTCCTTGAGGTGACCACCGCCTTTGCCCGAAAGTTGTAAAGCTATTTTACACATTCATGTTCCCCCAGTATATATTATTGTCTTGTTTGTCGTGAAAAATTAAAAAGAATTTTGAAGGGTATTGTTTTTACATTGATCTATTTTGAATACAGGTTCATCTTCTCTTTTTGAGGGACCCGTACCTGGTTGGATTTCCTTTTCCAGGTTTCGTCCCGTTCCTTGTCCAAGCCTAAAATATTTTTGGTATACAAGGCTCATACTCCCCTTCTCAGGCAATAGACTGTTGGGGAGGTTTCGTTTCCCTGATAAAGTCAATGATCTTGCCTGGGATCAGGATTTTGTCCATTTATGTGTGCGTATTGAATACTATTTACCGATAAGTGTTTATGACTTTTATAGATTACCTTTTTCAGTCGTCCTATTTCTCTTATTTTTATTCTGCGGGAAAGAAATATGTCACATAGAAGGAGAACAAAAATACTGAAAGTAGAGGATAGAATATTTCGGGCATGTGGGATGGTAGAATGGCAGGCAGAGGCGACACCTAGCCCCTAGTGGGTTGGTCCTCCTAACATGCTTGCTACTCGATTCCACCCCTACCAATTGCTGTGGGAAAAATACTTTTGTAATGAAAGTTTGCGTGTTAATCGTTTGAATCTTGATAACTCGCAGGTGTTAGTTTTGTGTTTGTGTTCCCTTTAATGTGTTTTGTTTTGCAGTGCTTGACATTGCAGGGCCCTGCAAGGGTCCGGACTTACCTCCTCCCATTGCAAAAAGAAAACGTACACACACAAATTTACAGTCACTTGTCGCTGTAAATTTTACCACCGGAATTTTATTTTCTTGCTCACGTTTATTGGGTATTATTCACACTGAGTAAATAGACACATATACTTTTGCTTTGGTGCCCTTTCGATGAAAGTCACAGCCCTTTCGAAATTTTGCCCCCCCCCCCAACACTTGACCTGAACCTGCCCGAGTATTGTTATGCCCCTTTTAGAAATATCGGTTTGACACGTACTACGTACTACCTCGTAAGCCAGTAACATTGGCATAACACCATCATTTCTTACTGAAAAAGGCACTTCTGTTTTTTTCTTTGTTTCCTGTATGTAGCGTTCGTATTAATTTATGCTAGAATCTGCAATTTTCCTTTTCTTGTCGTTGTTGTTGGTGTTGTTGTTGTGGGCTTAACGCCATTTTCAGCACATGATTGGCTAAACATGGTGGCTAGTATATACAGTGATGAGAAACCCATGGGAAGATCCACCGAATAATTGGAAATTGCTGGAAACCTTTCTCAGATACACAATTTCGCCGAGCACGAGATTCGAGTCATGCGGAGCGAGCGAGGTGAGAATATTTAGTGATTTTTAAGGCGAGCATCTTAGATCACATGGGTACCTGAGCCCATGATTTTCCTTTTCTATTTGTTAAATCGCTATTCAGAGTGGTTTTTATTTCCTCCCCTTCCTGGCGGGGAAGTCGTGCAGCTCCTATCTTAGGACCCCCCTCTCCTACTGGAAAAGGTATGTCTAACTACCCTATATGGAAATTCACCAACTCCCCCTCCCCATCATTCCCCCCCCCTCCCAGGTGTTTCAGGCGGACAGGACCACTCTGTATTAATTTACTAGGTTAAATGCCCTCCCTAGGACGGGAATAAAAAAAATGAAAAAATGTAAAATAACTGGCATCAGCGACTTAAAAAAAAAAGTTTGAACATACAAATACAAAGTAAAGTTTTAAAATAATTGTGATGCCGCCGCAAGTTTCGAACTCGCGACCTCCTGTTTGGCAGCCTGGACTCACAGAAACACAAATGTGGATGTTTATATATAACTAGGTTAATTGCCCGTCCTAGGACGGGAATTAAACAAATAAAATAAATAAATAAATAAATTGGGTGAGAGAGATTAAAAGAAGTTTTGATATAAATATAAAAAAGTATTAAAAAAAGTTATTAAAAAAAAATAAAAAAATAAAAAAATAAAAAACAAAATATTGCGAATAACGACACGAGTTTCAAACTCGTGACCTCTTGTTTGGCAGCCGGAACATATAAAAAGACAAATATGTTTTTTTTTTTTTTTTTTTTTTTTTTTTTTTTTTTTTTTTTTTTTTTTTTTTTTTTTTTTTTTTTTTCGATTTGAAGTTGGATAAGATGCTCTATTACATCTGATCATGATATCATCAATGCAATTTATTATTTTTATCCGCTGTGTATAGTAGGCTTTCTATCTGAAAGGTACCATACTGAGTTGTAATTTTACACTTAATTTCTTTCTCTCTGTATTTGTTCTGCAGTTAAATATAGAATGTTTTTTTTATTTGCGTATAAACTTTGTTTTACATACAGTGGCATACTGCTATTTTTTTTTTTTTTTTTAAATATCTTCTAAATGCTACATCTCCAGTCACCCACACATCATGTAGGTATATATATATCACGCTTTGCATGTATGTTGACTTAATATTTGCCCAATTTTTCATTAGGATTTTTAAATTCCACTTTATAATCTGCTTGCCTGCTAAAATCTTGGATTAAAAGTTTGTATATATTGAAACATTTTTTTTCAATCCATATTTTCTTGATCAGACTATATTTAAGAATTATATTTTTGATATATCTCATTTTTCTTGGTGGTTCTATTAATTCGGGTATATTATTGTTTCTGTATATCCCAGGTATTTGTTTCAACGTATACACAAATAAATATATATTTTTCCACAGAGACTGCCTTTTGTCCATTTTTTAAATGCTATTTCAAATATTTTCTAATTTATAAATGTCTAAGGTCTAGGATATTTAGTCATACCTCCATCATTATTTTATGAGTATTCGCTGCGGAGGTAATGTAAATTCCCTCCCCATATGAACAGGATTATTTCTTTGTCAAAAGTATCTATCATACTGTCTTTTAAATCTACCTAGTTAAGCATATACCATATTTTAATATACATATGTCTGAGCGACATGCATTCGATCTATTATATTCAAATTTGCATGTGCCTACATTTGCAAGTTAGTTCGTAGTTTTTCTAACCTGTGTTGAATTTTTGTACTTTTAGATTCCACCCCCACCCCCCATAAGCCTCTCTTAAGTCTTTTACACGTGTCGTTACAAGTTCTGGTTTGAGTCCTGGGTGATTCCCCCGCCAGTTAACTATTAACATAATTTCAATTTATTGCATGATTGATTTTAGAGCCTATTGCTTTCCCCAAGTCCATAAATTCCTTTCCTAAATGTTTAAAGGGGTAGGCATCGGAACACCATTTTTAATTCCATTACCTTAATATTTGTATTGTTATGTATTTTTATTTGGAGGGCTTCTATTGCTATTACATATAATAACATCGATACAGAATAATCCTGTCGCACTGAACGTTCTATATTAAATTTCACCGTGCGTATATAAGAAACTATATAT
>JAECUM010038742.1:0-11208 GCA_016617855.1 Megalonaias nervosa | reverse complement strand
AAAAGGACGATGCTTGTAATTGATGAAGATAACTAAAGTTAAATTTTATTGTCTTGGTCATGTTGATGCATTCATGATTTTGGAATTTGAGAAATGAAAATACTATTGTGTTTGACCCTTAGTTACACCATCAGCAAACAAGGTTGTTGAGAGGATAGTGAAGTTACCAGCTTTTCCATTTATACGTCATACTGTTAATTACTTAGTATCTCCTGAACACTTGAGAGGTCTTCGTGACTTGTATCATGATAGGCCATACTATAAAAACAGAATCTGTCATCCTCATTTGTTTTGTAAATTGGGGCAGTTTCTGTGTCAAACACTTGTCCAGCTAATATCTCGAAACCCTTTGAAATATATTTATGAAACGTCGAATGCATTTGTCTCATGACTGGAGTGTTACAGATAAGATTCAGATTTGTCAGATTAGTACTTGTGGAGCTATTCCCAATGTTTGGAAAATTGTAGTTTCGTATCTTGCAAGGAAAGAGTAATATGTATGTGCTTGGTTATCTGACAGATCTATATACTTTATACAGGTTCATGGGAAGGAGGAATACGACTGTATAATACAAATTATATATTATTTCCAACTTTTATATTGTTTGTACATGGTATATTAAATTTAACTCATTTTGTGCATACTACACCGACTGCCCAGAGATTGAAAAATTGATGCTAGAACTCATAATAAGCACGCTTGTCAGTTGAAATCTGTAGAAACCGTTTTTCTTTTCCCATTGAAGAGTTACAGTATTTTAACTTGTACTGTAAGTTGTTGTGATTCGAGTAATTTTGCAAAGGTGATCCCAGAAAAACCCAGTACTAACTAACCTTGAGGAAATTAGCATACGAACTAAGTTAGCCGCCTAAGTCAAGAGGTTTTGATATGAAAATTGACATATATTTCAATTGCAAATTTACCAGGCTTCTGACCTGATGGTATTGGATATGATACACAACTTGGAACTACGGTGAAATCATGCTCTGTCACTATGAAAAATAATGTAAATTTGTGTTCGAATTCAGAAATTATTTATTTAACAAAGGGTCATAGAAATAATATTTATGAATAGGGAATTAAATTTTAAAAAGAGAATGATAGTGTATATCACTGTACTACTTTTATTCCCTGCCTTTTCGAAGAAAAGTGTCAGGCATGGTATCTACACTTCTGTCCAAATCTCTGTCACACTTTCATTTCTGTTCTATAACATTATAAATGTTTGAGATCAGGTGATGAAACTTGGTACTATACATCATTGCTAGAACGTGTTTCATGTATCCCATTTGAAGTCCTATCTTCAAGGTCAAAGTTGTTAGCTGAATATTTTATTTTCTATCATTCTTTCCCTGTAACTCTGGGTAGAATTGTACATTATGACTAGAATTGCAGTGGTCACTAGAAGGTTGCATATATACCACATTGTGGGTGCTGTGACAATATTTTATGACTTGAAGGTATGCCATCTTCCACATTAGGCACCCTATATTCAAGATCAAGGTCACATGCCAATATTCGTGTTTGCACGTCTGATTTCTGGAGTAGCAGTTGTTTCAGATAAATGGGCCATGCTTCACTTGAATATGTGTGTGTGAAGTCTCGTCTTGAATGTCAAGGTCACAATCCAATATATTAAGGTTTCTTTTGTTTCTGCTTTATTTAATTATTGCTGCTTGAGGTAAAGGGATCAACCATAGTGCACTTAACGCTTCACATTTTGATGGAATCTCGTGTATCACAGTCTATATTTCAACTTCAAGGTTAAGGTCACTGTTAAGGCCACTGTCTGGCTATTAACATTACACTTCTTTCTGTAATGTCATAGGTTTCATTATTGTGAAGTGTTATGACTTCTACCTGTTAGCTACGGGATACAAATTTATGAAATTTGTTTATTTTCTTTTCAGTTGGGGTGACAGCTGGGGAGAAAATGGCTACATTAAGATGGCCAGAAATAACGGAAATATGTGTGGTATAGCAACGCTAGCCAGTTATCCATTAATGTAGACAAAAGAAAGTAGGTAAGCTTGATGCATATGAGGGGGGATGTACAGTTCTTCTTCATTAAAGCAAACTTCATTCTAAGGTAAATTTGAATGTAGCAATCACACCATAGACCCGTTTAAATCATTCATATATGCATAAAGGTCTACTCTTGCAGATTTATAAACAATTTTAAGCAAGTTTGTCGTCAACAAAATATTTTGTCTTTAATTAGCCACCTGTGTGGATGCCTAGTGTCCGCTATTCTATTTAATAATTGCCTACAAGACATTCCGATCTGTCATCAATACAGGTTTGCTAAATTAGAGCAGTGCATCCTTAATGTGTCTAAGGCGAGTGAGTGCATAATGTATGTCGATATTTGCAACCTTAATAGGCATAATGTGAGTAAGTGCATAATGAACGTCTCATTTTGCATCCTTTATGACCCTAAGGTAAGTGAGTTCATAAAATATGCCTAAATGTGCATCCGTAACGGTCCTCAGTGAATGAATTCATAATGTGTGTCTACATTTGCTGTTGATTCACGTTGATGTTACACTGAAAATGTGGTACATCAAAATGTCTTGTAAACAATAATTGGTTCCTTTTAGTTCTCGATTTAGTCTCATTTTGCCAACATTATGGGACAGAATATGCAGTCAAATCAATCCAATAAACGAAATTAAAATTCTGAGATTATAATGCTTTATCTTTCTTGTACATTTGTCAGTTATTCTGTGATGTCATTAGTGTATGTATATGTTACATCATGCACCTACTGCAAAATTGAAGATAGAAATTAAGTTATTAGGGAATGATATTTCGTGATGTGTATACATCCAGCAACAGTTGAATAAGTTTAATTTGTTCCATGATGCTTTACAGAAGTAGTTATGGAATATTGAAAGAGAACATCTAGTTTGGATTTTATACTTACATATAGTTATTAGGAGATATGTATTACATAATCTGCACACATGGATGGAAAATATATTTTATTTCAATAAAATAAATTGCTTGAGATTACAACATTACCACTGTCACGTTTGGCTTTCATTCCAGGCAAGCCATGATATATCTGAATACGTTTCCTTTTTACAGCGACAAAATGTACTAAAGACTTTATGCATGGGATTACAGTACATCCATGTTGAAAATAAGAAACTATTTACGTGCTAATATTCATTCCTGTGCTGAAGCTAAATAAGAGTTGATGCTTTAAATTTTGGAATGGTTTATCTGTGTTGAATTGATAGTTCCAGCAATCACATCATCGTTTACTATCACTTTGGCTGGCAATTGTCAAAGAAAAGCACAGTTAGATTATAAGTAAACATAATTTGAGGTTTGGTGTGGTTAAATTTTTGATTTTTTTATTCACTATTTGTTCCTCAGAAACTGACTTTGTGAATAAAACAACAGCCTGAGATAATCCGATGCTTTCATATCATTCATACATTTTACCTTGGGAATTTCGATGTTGTCAACACATGGTTGATAAGCTAGATTTTCAAAAGTTGGAACCAAAACATTCCTAAAAGCATCAGGTTAATTTAAATTTTCGGTATTTTTGAAATAATATCTATATGAATATTATCATGGATTTCCACTTTAAGAAGCACTGAAGAAATTCTATTTAGACATCTGTTTTGATATTTTTCAGATGAGACAGTGTCATGAAGATTTAAACAATGGCCTCATTCCAAGAGATCCTACTAAAGGCAATGTTGAATTTCCTGACACAGTAATTGTTCCAAAACATCCATCCCCTACATTAAAGTGTAGACTTTGTATTTTTTCGATATATTCTTTGAATGAAAAACACGTGAAACTGTAAAGAGCTTATTAAAAAAAAAAACGGTAACTTCTAAATAGATATCGTACTAAACAATTATCATGTCAAAGTATTCTAGCAAAAATGATGCGTTCCACCTTTCACGCAAAGAACATCATTATCTTCCAGCAAAGAGAAGCATTCCATCTTTTATGTTATATTCCAGAACAATGAAGCATTCCATCATCCATGTTCAAATAGTTATAATTCCAATTTTTATGAATTGAATGCGTATTCTACGTTTTGATTGGCTGTAAACAGTCACGTGATGCTGATCTGGAATTTTTTACACATCGATAAATTCTGCGGACTACTATTGGTTCCCTGTTTCAAGATCATTTGATATGAAGTTTTATCAATATCAACGCCGTACACCCTAATAATAACAACAACAAGCTCCCACCCACCCACTCCTGTGATTTCCGATCAAAAATGACAAGCCACAAATTAAAATCGACCATTAGAAGTTAAAACAATGTAATTGCACAGACCTTCCTGCACTCCAACACTCACCCCTTTTACCGAAGAAGGCATATGGCAGGCTTTAGAAGCCAATCTTCGGAATTATTGCATTTCACCTCGACAACATGTTACAGCAACGGTTATTAAAGATCCGGGTCATATGTCAACCAAGGAATCTCATTAGAAATGGACACGATTTTGCTTTTGAAAGATCCAAATGTGTAGAAAGTAACAACGACGTTGCTATAACAACACGTTCCATACACAAGCGTAATTTTTTAAAAAAAAGGAATATTCCTGGTTTAACCGCAACAACCATTTTTATATATTAAAATAATGGTCATAACAATATATCACTGGAATGACCCACTATGACATTCTAGCCCGTATCACTGTATAAAGAATCGATGAATCTTGGCTAGCGAAGATAGGGCTATGTATTCTATCGCAGTTAAGAGGCTAATGAACGAAAACTTGATGTACATAAAAGTGAATCTTTTGTTGATTTGCTGATCTGATGTTAGAAAGGAAGTAAATTGGAATTATAAGGATTAAATGATCATGGTTAGGTATTTATCGATGTGTAAATTTTACCTAATCACTCACAAATTTTACATAAAGTCCTTCGGACTTTATTTACTTTGTGAGTGATTAGGTAAAATTTACACATCGATAAATACCCAACCATGATCATTTAATCATATAATGAATAAGCATTATTGTATTGTAATAAGATCATGTGCTGTGATAGCATTGGTAACAAATAATAGATCTTACAATTACTACCATCTTCTATGTTAACATTACCCACCTTCACTGCTTAATCCTGAATGCTCTAAAAACTATTTCAAAATAATGTTACCTTTATATGATTTACTATTTCGCATTTTTCTTGGTTCCTTTCATGCATGTATTAATATGACTCCATTTTCAAACAATTTCTGCATTTCTAAAGGAGAATTGTGTTACATTTCATGCCTCAAAATAGAAAATTATTTTTCCAGCTTTTTGCTAATATTTTTGAAATCTTTATATTTTACTTCAGATAATATTATACCATTGTAAGTACAACACTGAATATACCGCATATACTCGCTTATCAGTCAAGACAATCTGCAAACAACAAAGATCCTGATCTGCAATAACATAATGCGTCTGCAGATCAGGGTATATGTTGTTTGTTTTACTGATTACTTTACAAACTGCACAGACCCAGATCTGCCAGTGTATTATGCAACGACAGATCTGGGTCTGTGCAGTTTGCAGTTGGACTCGTCTTATAAGTGAGTATACACTGTACGATGCATGTTTTCGTCTGTGTCATATATTTTAAAGAATATTCAGTTTAGCTTTTAAGTATGGTGATATAAAATGAAATATCTCTCAATTATATTTATCTTCATGTATGTGAACTGAAGCAGTTTGTTCCCTTTATATAGTACACATCACCTGAATGTCTATAACATACAGCTCTGTACTGTGCTTATCTTTTAATTGCATTTATAAAAATAAAGACTTTATTTGATAGAATTGTAAATGATCCTTCTATATATTTCCAATAACGCAAAGAAATTGCCAGCCTTCATTGATTTTGAAAAATTATTATGTTTTCATTCAGGCAAGAAAGTATCTTGATCTAGCTTAAGATGAAATCTGAAACCACCATTTATGCAACACTCCATCTCAAACAATGTAGATAAATATACGCATGAAAGATGCAGTGATTTTTGCGACGTATTTGTGCTTGAGACGAAAATGAATATCGTAATCTTAAAAGTAATTGTTTTCCCCTTTACTTAAGATACTTATACAGGCAAGTAAATGCCTGTAAATTATTTGCCCATGGACAAGTAAAGGTTTTTAAAAAAAAAAAAAAAAATTCTTCAAGACCTGGAAAGACAATAAAGGTTGTTACTGCCTAGAAACGGTGTATCCTTTCGTATCCTTCTATGATAGGCATAGCATGACGAGTTCATAAAGTTTCTCTTTTTTCTATGTAAACGTCATAATTCTTGACTAATGGTGATATCAAGGTTATCATTTAAAGCACATTCATTTTCTACTTTAGAAACATTCTGAGTATAGTGAATCAACTATAGAGTGAATCTCCTGCATTGCTCTAAAAACTTGGATAGTGCACGCACGCGCGCGCGCGCGCGCGCGTGTGTGTGTGTGTGTGTGTGTGTGTGTGTGTGTGTGAAAGAGATCCCCAGTGTAAAATTATATCAAGCTGTTTCATTTAATACTCAGAATAAATTATTTAATGCCTTCTGAGTTGTTATGAACCGAAATAAAATTCTTAATAAATTTTTCAACACTATTGTTCTCTTTATCTCTCTCCATCCCCCAATTAGGATGCATTTCAAACCCTAACAGTTTGCCACATGCTAGAGTTGAAGAAAGTTTTCAAGATAGTTAAAAGAGATTTTAAAAACATAAAAAATGAGATTTTGGAGCTTGTTTGTCGACAAAACGTTAGAAATTACCATGACGAAAATAACAACAATGTGCATGATTCTCTATGTATATGCCTGGAAAACGTCCGAATACTTGATTATGTTATGGTGACTAAGACTCCACTTTAACAAGTCACAGGTTGACTTTTCATAACACCAGCATGAGGTGGAGCGTATGTGACACATATCCGTATGTCTATTTGTTAACTCTTTCATTTCTGAACAAAACCTCTAAGTTTTCCACCTTCTACCAGACTTGGTAAAAATGCTTGACCCTGGGGCAGGGATAAGTGTACTGGGGGAGGGTAAAAGGTTAAGGTCGTGGTGACTGAAAAGAGGAACATAATGTCTGCATAATAATGTTAGTTCTACATCTATATTAAAAACCTGGACTAAATGAATGGTTCGCAGTTTAAGGGCACTATTAATTTATTTTTACATATTCAGTACATTCACCAAAGTTTGTGGAGATGTTACAGGTAACGAAAGAAAGAATTCTATTGATCTGGGGTTCGAAAACTCAATGATTATTATCACTTAAAAAAAAAGAATATTTATATTTCATGTACAATAAATTTGTTCCAGACCTTTCACTGTGACTAAAGTTTGTAATTGTTTGTGGTCAAAAAGTCAAATATAAAGGCCATTGTGACTTAAACAAAAATGGCCTTTTCAAAATAATTTTTGTTTTCCAGATATGGTTATCGACAAAACTTTGAATGGATTGCTCTTGGGGTAAAACATAAATGTGGATCTTAAATGTTAATGGTGAAGATCATGGATATCCAAGTACGAGAACAATGGGCTCTGCACAATAGGCTTACTTCACCTTTCCTTCGTCATCAAACGTTCAAGGCCACATTCAGAGAGATTATTTTTGGGGTTAAATGTTTTCATATTCTTATATTTCCTAAAGCCCATAAATTGTACCTACACGTTACGGATGAGCAGCGCCGTCTCAAGGTCAGTGTCTTGGTAATTGAGATAAGCGAAATACGCCATCATCGGAGGGAAGAGCGGCAATCGCGTTCTAATAGATCTGAAATGGGTTTGTCTATCAGATTTTTGTAGCCCGGATGACTTTGGATCGGTCACAGGGTCATGGTCATTTACTGGTGACTGAGACTTAGGTTATCGGTCGTGGGACAGAGATCGGGTCAATGGCACCCAACCATCCTCACCGCGCACGCCGCATAAAACTGATTTTACAAAATTTATTGTGTTCCCTCTTTAACAACACACGTTTACATCGTGAGGTTGTTACAGTATCAAAATGAGAAAGAGCTATTGGGAGAATATCAAGTATCAGCAAGAGAATTCCGTTGGGGTAATGATACAAAAATAAAATCAGTAAATAAGACGAATGAAAAGTGCATTCCATTATCATTTGATGGTTCATGTAGTGTAAACATATTATTTAATGACGGAATTTACACAGTACGTTTTGAAATTACTACGAATTCTTCTTGTGTACAATTGGCAAAAGGCTGTACAAAGCTAACACATTAAGGAACATTTTATGAAATAATCATAGGCCATACATGCGAAACAAGCAATGTACTGAGTGAGATGGGCTAGAAGTTCATTAAGGTCTATCTCATCTTTCAGTCTGTTTAAATCTAATGTATCTATAATTTAGTTTACAACTTAGGTCCGACGATTACATTGAGCCAGAAAACCCCGCAATACGCTGACGCTTTAAATAAAATCATCTCATAGACCGAAAAGGGTGGGAATATATAGATGATGAATAAAACAGATTCATTTCCTCTGGTTCTTGATTAGATTTTGAGTCGTCATAAGTTACCCTGCACTTGACGGTCCGACATACAGAAAGCCGATCAGATCACTGGGTTGAACGGCAATGTGAGTTCCAGAAGGAATGACGATACGTCTAAGCCAATCGTCACGAGATTTCTCTATGTGCTCTGCCCAAACAACCAAAAACTGACAGGAAATAATTGCTACGTTAGTAAAAACAATGAACTGCAAATATTATCGCCCATAAACCACTATTTCTATTTCTGATAGTGTTGATACCATTGCTGCTATCAATCTCATTGGTTATTTTGAACTATTTTCATTGATTAGCAAACACACGGTTAATGTCTAAAGCGCTTATTATTATTATTATTATTATTATTGCAACTGCTGCTACTTGTGCTACTATTACTACTTCTACTACTATTACAAGAATATAATTTTAGCTAATATAGCTAATGATGGAAATATTGATAATGTATCATACACAAATATACCACTAACTATATCGGACTCACTATTTATGCATGCTCTTTTGTTGGAAACTTGTGGTAAAACCATTCCATAAACTTTTTATGGAAAGAAATTTAAAATAAATATGAGCAAGAACATATTGATGAAATATAGTTTTTAGAGAACAATATTTCTGTTGAAAATACTTTTTTAGAGTTATTATATTCAAGAAAGATAGAACTAGAAAAGCAAGAAAAGGAAAGTTTCAGAAAGTATCACCCGGTCAAAGGCAAATTGGTTGGAGAAGAGGACGAAATCATTAAGATATTTTGGCCACTTAGATAGTAGAACTTGTGTGACAAAATTAATTACAAACATAATAAAAGGGCCCAAAAGAAATTATAATGAATCAATTTGATATGCATAGAAAACGTACCAGGCATATTTTATGCAAACGTTATACAACTTATATCAGGCATATTTTGGAATATGTCTGTGTCGTCTGAGATGGATATTCGCTGATAGATCCAGAAAAACTGAAAACTTTAAATTTGAAGTGGAAATAATGGTTACAGGACTTTCAAAATACACTAGAAAGCAATCTCTGTATTTTGAAAATGGTAGGAAAATCTTCAATCCAGACAATTATTAATACTGTATAAAATTAAACAAGGCAAACACAGGATTATCTTACCGAGTTACTCCCTACACTGGTGTCCGAAAATAAAATTATAATCGGCAACGTTTAAATAATATAACCACATGCAAGTTCAGGCTAAATTCTACCAAATCATCTTTTATACCCTCAACATTAGCCGCGTGGAACCATCTTGAACAGGATATACAAACATCGAATCCAGCGAAATGCCTAGTTTTAATCATCAAGCCTTAGATATAATCTATTCTAGATTGTGACAATAATGTAAGCATATTAAAAACTGATATCTACCGCGTTCAATTTTTTGCCAGCCCTTTTTGTTCCTGTGGCCATATGTATACCATCTGGCATATCTTCGTATCTTCAACTGAGTTGACGAGAAAATAATTCTCAGTGTCATTACCAGATGTCAGTTTAGAATTGATGCTTTGGGGTAAAGAACGATGAAATGAATAATATACAATTCTGCAATATGTATGCAGATATGTAACTGATACGGGACGATTTCAAAATTCTGATTCAGTTCAGGAATGCTGTCATAATGACCTACCACCATCTTTCTCTCCAATCACTTGTCACTACACGTTTTCACCTCACTATTGTCATTTTGATACATGTTGCAATACTTGCATTATGTAGGGAGAGCGCTGATTAAGTTTTTAGAAATTTGTGCCGAATGCCATTTTAGCATATTCTGATGCCACAAAATATGGTAATAGGAATGTGTTAGTTCCTGAAACACGAAATAGTCAAACAGAACAGCTATAGAACTCTTGCTTAAATGAGGATCGTCTCATCGAATAACAAATTATATCAGCCAGAAATCCCGGTTTTTTCCATCTTCGCATACTTGTAGCCTGGAGGAAATAACCTTATTATGGAATGGAAAGTAATGAAATTCTAAATTTGGTGGCAGGCCTTACAAAAATGTGCATGTAATTTTATTTATCAGATATTTTCTTAGTTTTTCGGATATTGTGGACTTGCCGCTGTCATTTCTACCTTTCTGCCTTTTTTTTTCAAGAATTTAGCCTCTTCCTCCAGTTTCATTAATTCAGCCACCTTTTCGTTCCTGTGTGTCAGCTTTCCATTCAACTTTTCAAAGCGGCTTTGTATTAAGAAATACAATTAAAATTTTATAATTAATCTAGTAAAGCAAGTGATGTATTTCAAGGTCAGCATACTATTTATAGTCATATCCAAACCAGTATGGTTTGCATTTCTTCCTCCAACTGACACAATAAACTTTTCATCTCACCATATACATGTAATTTCAAAATGCGTGCAACCGAGAGATCTTTCACTGACCAAGAAGTAAGAAATAATTTGTTTGACGTTGTTTTGGTTTATTTCATGTATGAATGTATGTATGTATGAAAGTAGGTAGGTAGGTAGGTAGGTAGATATGAATGACTCATATGGTATGCATGCATGCCTGCATGTATGTATGTATGTATGTATGTATGTATGTATGTATGTATGTATGTATGTTTGCGCACATTCAGTCACTCTCTCTATCCTGATAGACATATAAAGTTACGGTTCACCATTCCACAATTTCATGGAGTAATAATGTTTCATACTAACCACTTAC
>JAECUM010038741.1:0-39862 GCA_016617855.1 Megalonaias nervosa | reverse complement strand
AAATATTCAGGTCATTATCCATGAAGGTAAACATGTATACTTCATGCTGAATGTAGTATATTAGGAAATTCCTGAGCCTGTTGACAACTTTGTTTTAAGAAGGAAACTGACCTACATACTTACTCTATTATTGTGTCTTAGCTTTTAATATAATGTTGTTTATTTGAATTATTGCTTATTATTGCTTGAACATCTTATTGTCGTGTTCAGTGTTTAATTTGGGTGGAATTATTTCAACGGCATAACAAAGTGCTCAATAATATTCTTGGACTAAAACATTAATACATTAATTTCGAATTATAGTGATTTCAGTCAAGGAAATTTTGGATTATATTATTGTGATACATCAAAAGACTGTTAAAACGTCATCACATTCCAGACCATTGCTGGCCACATTAGAGCATTCGAGACTGAGGACAAATCAACACATTCAGTATCGGAATGTTATGGAATACCAATAGAATTCAATTGGCGATTCATATAATTGACTTATGATAGAACGTTAAATACTATTTGGGATTTAATTTACAACACTGTAAGTTCTTTCTAAATGTTCGCTTACTACTTGTAGGAAATAAATTATTTCTTAACTTTTACATAAATTGTTGGCTTTCACTCTTTTCTCTTACTTAGATATGACCATAGAGTCGTAACAGAAAGTTTTCTTCTCGTCTGCGATATGAATATATTTAAAATATTTCAGCATTGTTTACATTCACTTTGTTTCGGAATGTTCTAAGTCCCAAGCATTTTAAATTCACATATTTGAGTGAAACCAATCATAATACCATCTAATGTGGAGAACTTTCTTTAAAATCTTACCCAGGAGGGTTAAGTCCTAAAAAACAATTAATTGTTCCACCTTGCCAGAAAATATCATCTTTCTGAGGCGAATGCTTCTTTAACGAAGCAAGAAATAAAAAAATAGATTGGTCCAATATTTGATGGAGACAAATATTTGGGAAAATTTTCTTTGAGTATGATTAGTAAGTCTCAATCTGGCTCTGAAATCAAAGTCGCTGACTTGAAATTTAAACACCAGATAGAAACAGAGAACAGATCAGCGGCTTTAGAAAACAGGAAATCAGTTAAATGCAAAGGAAAATGCAATTACGGAAATGAATAAAGAAATATGCAATTGCAGAAAAAACAATAAGAGAAATGTAGTTGCAGAAAAGATGAAAGAGAGAGAGACAGATGCAAATGCAAATGGAAAAAGAAGAGATGGAAATGCAATTTAGACTAAAAGAATTAGAACTGGCAAGTGGAAAGCACCCCCCACCCTTTACATACAATTCAGGTTTAAATGTTACCAGAAATATTAAGTTAGCACCCTCTTTTAATGAATAAGACGTAGATCAGTAATTTCCCCGTTTTGAAAAAATTGATGAAAATTTGAAATGTCCAAGAGTGCATTTGCTCTATTATTACAAAGTGTACTTATTAGCAAAGCTCGTGACGTCTAAACTTCACTGTTAGTAAAACAAAATGCTGATTATTATGTGGTTAATGGAACGTATCTTGAAGGGTTATAAGACGGTACATGAAGGATATCGGAAAAGGTTTTAGGAACTGCAAAAAAGGACATACCCATATAGATTTTGCAAGAGAAAAAGAACAATTATTAGATAGGTGGTGCTCATCCAAGAAGGTTGATCAAGACAGAAAATCCATAATAGCTGAAGAGTTCAAGAATTGCGTCCATAGTGAGGTTAAGACCTACCTTGAGAGCAAAATGTCGAACTTTTAGAAAATGCTGCTCGTACAGCTGACGATTATTGCCTGATTCGCAAAGTTTCTTTTTGTCAGTAAGTCTTCCTCTAAGCAGTTTGTTTTTCGTTAAAAAATCTCAGTTTCATACGAGTACGTCCAAATTTCAATCTGGCACAACTTGTAGAAATCAGGTTTCTGATAAAACTGATCAGAAATCCTTATCTCCTCCTACGTGCAATCTGATTTTGTTAAGGAGAATTATAAACTATTCACGTAGAAAGGTTCTATATCACGTATTGGTTAATCTGTCAAGTCTAACACTAAATAAAATTTTAAGGGAAACACGAGCTTCTCAGAGTCTTTTGGTATCAGGTTCTTTGCCTTTTTCTGAGAAGTATTCTTCTAATTAAAATGTTTTTATTCAGGGAGTAGATGGTGACTTTGTTAATGTTCCTCTCAGTTGTGTACGTGTGTAATCAAACTCAGTCTCAGGACCCGTGACAGTCGGAACTGTTATGTCTTTTCCCATCTACGGTATTCATTTATTTCTTGGTAACAACCTAGTTGGAGATAAGGTTGTGGTTAATCCATTTGTAACGAACAAGCCTTGTTTGCACCACGTATTGACCGTTCAAGAGGTGTTGATTACAGTGATCCTCTTTTGTTTTACTACATATTCTCTTTTTTTCTTATCAAGGTGACAGAAAGCAATCAGTCATTGTTGTAAAGGAACAATATCCCAAGATCTCCTGTTTGTTTGAAAGGGCCAAAGAAAAGGGAGATCAACTGAGGTACCCGCGGGTGAGGAGCTGTCAGTGAGCTATCAGATTTTTGTTCCGAACGTGTATAGACATGAAAATCTTAGTCTAACCATGAAACTACTTTGGCTGGTTATTTAGTGGTCAATAAGACTTATCACAAAATCTAAAATTATTTTTATAGGGCAAACATTAAAATTGTAAATACTGTAAATTTTGTCACACCTGTAAAATGGCAGGAACACCTAATCAGAAGATACCTAAAACTCATTTGCAATCAATTCCTGCATTTGACCAAATATTTAGTAGAATAATAGCAGACTGTGACGGTCCTTTATCTAAGACCAAGTCAAAAATGACATTAAGGTATGACAGAAATACAAAGGAAAAGAGTATTCAGCCCGGTGATAACGTTCTAGCTCTCTTGCCATACCTTAAAGTCCTCATTAGGCTATGTATTGTGGTCCTTACAAACTTAGAAAGAAAGAAAGTGACTTAAATTTATCATTAACTATCCTGGGAGGAGAAAATAAAAGCAACTTTGCCATATAAAAATGTTAAAGGAGTATGTTGATAGGTATGGCCATGTTAATCCTGCAGTCAATCTAGTTGTAACTACCTAATACAGTGAGAACTTAGGTAAAGGAGTAAAATCACACTGTAGTGACTTAGGTGTAACCAATGTTCCGAATTCTGAAAGTTGAATAAACTGGACCAGAAACTTTCACAGCTATAGCCACAAGAAAAGAGTGGAATAAAGCAGTCATTGTTTGAATATAAGTACTTGTTGCCAAATGTTCCTACACGAACAAATAAAATATAACATGACGTTGAAATTTTAGATTCTACACCCGTGAAAATGAATGCTCACATACAGGAATGTTTGAAAAAGGAAATTCAGCATTTGCTGGATTTCATAGAACCAAATAAAAGTGACTTGAGTTCACCTTTTATTCTTGTACCGAAACCAGAAAATAATTTCCGCATCTGCACTGACTATAGAAAGTGAACAGAGTGACCATGAGAGATTAGAGTCCGTTGCCAAGAATCGATGACTCCATTGACAAATTGGAAATACAAAACTTGTCAAGGTGGAACATTTGAAAGGATTCTGGCAAATTCCACTGACGGAATGGGCAAAATAAATTCCGGCATTCGTAACTCCATGTGGACTTTATCATTATAACGTGATACCGTTTGGGATGAAATGTTCGCTTTCTACTTTCCAACGTTTAATTTGAACGCGATTTCATCTGTTCTGGATAATTGTGAAGCTTACATTCACAACAACACCTGGAAAGGTCACTTGGAACCATTTGCAAATTCTTTGAAAGACTCAGCTTTGCAAATGTGACATTAATTAAAGTAAAAGTGAGTTTTGCTGTGCTTGTGTTATATTTTGAGGACATATTATGGGATACGGTTACGTGAAACTTATAGAAGTTAAGGTCAAGGCTATTTCTGAGTTACCTGTGCCTATCAGTAAAAAGCAACTGATGCAATTTTTTGGGCTGATATTATCAGAAATTGTGTTCCAATTGTTTCATAAATGCTGAACGGAGCAATTTCTTGAGTACGAAAACCAGTCATGATTTGTCTGAATAATGGCTTTCGATAAGTTAAAGGCCATACTTAAGAGAGCACCAGTTCTTTCAT
Source organism: Megalonaias nervosa (assembly GCA_016617855.1). Lineage (NCBI taxonomy): Eukaryota > Metazoa > Mollusca > Bivalvia > Unionida > Unionidae > Megalonaias > Megalonaias nervosa. The sequence goes on along the minus strand of JAECUM010038741.1, from coordinate 35,735 downwards.
TTCCAAATTTTAATCAATAATTTAAAATGTCTATTGATGCAAGTGTTTTTTAGGTTGGTGGAGTATTGATTCAGGTAGACAAAAATGGTGTAGATCATCCAGATTACTATTTTAAAAGATAAATAAATACCAGAGAAATTATTCCACAATCGAGAAGGAATGTTTGCCTTGATATTGGCTTTGCAACACGTATTAAGTGATTACAGCCCCATTACTTTCATTAGCAAGATGAAAAACAAAACCCAGAGATCATTAAGGTGGAGTTTGATGTTGTAAGAATAAAAAATTGACACTAGGCAAATCAAGGGAATAGATAATCTAATTGTAGATGCACATTCACATGTATAGAAGTATAATATTGCTTCTTGAATATTTGTGTCATTCATAAGACTTTTTAATTAATTGTAATCATATGTATATTTGAGTAAAAAATATTGCAAAGAAAGTATAGTTGTATAACTTTCTTTTTTTTTAAGGGAAGGTGTTATGTATATTTAATTTGTGTAGTTTGTCGGCGTTTCGCAATGATTATAAGTTATGTATATCCTTATTTGACCTTTGTCCGAAATCAATTTAACAGTGTGCCTAAACAGTGGCATTTATTTTGTAAACAACATAATGCATAGCTAATATTTCTCTTGAGTATAGATTAAATATTTAGATATTTTCAATGGAGATAAATGTAAGTTTGTTTCCATCTATCGGAATGTAGTATGTTAGTTTTTCACTTGAAAATTCATAAACTTGTTGACAACTTTGAATGTTTTAGGAAGGTAACTGACCTATACCTGCTCTGTTATTTGTGTGGTAGCTTTTTATATAATGTTGTTTACTTGAAAAAAAATATTCATTATTGCTGTAAGATCTGAAGCGGAATCATTCTTATTGTTGCGTTTAGTTTTTAATTTAGGTGTAATTATTTATTCCAATCATTATTCACTGGAATTTACAAACTGCACAATAATATTCTTGGACTAAAACAATAATTTGGAATTATAGCGAATTCAGAAATGTACACTTTGCATTATATTATTGTGATACATCAAAATACCGTTAACACGTCGTCACATTCCAGGCTGTTGCGACATTCTCACATTCGAGACTTTCAAACACATCAGCACATTCAGTATCGGAATTTATAAGGAACACCACTGGAATTCAATTGAAACTTCATACATTTGGACTTGTGATAGAACATTTAGTACTATTTGGGATTAAATTCACAATACTGTAAGTTTTGTTTTATAATTCACTTTATATCCTTATAAATTGTAAATTATTTGTTGAATTTTACAAAACTTGTTGGTTTTCGCTCTTTTCAGTTATTTAGTTCAAGACCATAGAATCGTAACAATGCATTAATTAAGAGTACACCCATAATGCTCAGTTATGATAAAGAAGCATTCACTATGATTATTACGCTTTGTGCTATTCAAGGTATTACTCTCTAATTAAGTGTTCCTTACATACTGCTTTCACTTTTACGAAACAAAAACGTTTATTGAAATACATTGCTTACTTATACGTTCAAAGGTACCAATAATAAATTACTTATCTTAGACATTAACCTGGATATAACATATAAAAACATCGGTATAACTTACTTTGCATGTTCTAACCTTTCTGGAAGCGGCATAATCACACCTGCTTACATTATCATCCAACATAAAAACTCTGAATTCAATATACCTTTATTTTCTGTTTAGATTTTAGTACTACTTTCTAATTAATGCAAGAAACATTTTTCACGGGTTAGCAATTCTGCAAGAAAAAAAAATCAAAGAAAACAATATCAACGAAATACCTTTTGTGACTAAACTAAGTTGCAATAACAGATGGTTGTCGCAGTAAGTGTAGAAATACCTTACTGATTGATACATGAAATAAACGTGTTTACTTTTACGATCAATTCGTCTTTAAACATTCAAAGAATACTAATTTGCTTGAATCAAGGCTTCAAATGCATACAATTCTAATCAATTCTTTAAGCTTATGTGTGATTTCCAGCGGGAATCTCGTAATTTGAAACGTAATTGTAGGCATAAATAATCATGATAATTGAGCAAAAATTGATTAAATACACGAGAATGCTGCGTTCCAGGACCCAGTATGGAAAAGATGTTCGACATGTCAAGTTTTCATGCTTTCCGTGGATCAGTTGCGTGTAGATTAACATCAGTTTATTCCGTAAAAGGTACTCCAGCCGAATTTCCGAAATTTATATTTTCCAAAATTACAGATTAACTCCCAACCGCTCCGGTGGACTAGTGGTTAGAGCGTCCGCCTCAGATGCGGAAGGTCGCGGGTTCGAATCCCGGCCGAGTCATACCAAAGACTTTAAAAAATGGTACTAACAGCTGCCTCGCTTGGCGCTCAACATTAAGAGGTTAGTGTTAGGAATGGTCGGCCTGGTGTCAGGATAATGTGCCTGGGTTGGACATCACATGTCTGCGGCATGATGCCCCAGTGCTAGACATCACTATAAACTGTCACACTGCAGACATCGCAGCAATATGACTAAAAAATTGTTAAATCTACGTTAAAAATCTAAATCACACACACACACACACACACACACACACACACACAGATTAACTCCCTTGACTAACGTTTGGTCTGTTTTTAGCCTTGACGTCGTTCGATAACGAGTGGGCCAGCCACTCATGTAGAAGTGTATTGATTGCGGGGTTATTTCAAGTCCAAATTATGGATTGATTGTGCAGGATATGGTCAAAAAGTTATATGCCAGTCCAGTTTTCATTCGTCTAGTATGTAGGTACTTGGAAGGCATGGCTGACTGTGTGAATCGACGAGCACACTTTTATTAGAAATTAGCTAAAATGTTTTAGTGAAAACCCCATGTCGATATGGCCATCCATTTAGTAGAAGCAGACCTATTAATAATATTAGGATGGCAATCAACACTCACATTTAAGAGCCGCATCGTCATCATTTTAAGACAGGAACAACTATATACAGCCGGAAGAAGTAGTTTTTAAAATTTCGGTTAAGTCATCCGTCCTTCAGAAGTAGCCGTTACAAGATGATCACATTGGTATAATTTTCATTTGCAACCCACCACGTATTTTAAATATTTTATCGAAGACCCCATGCCAATATGACAATTACCTTAAAGAGGTTAAGTGATAACAAGAATTTAACAATGGCCGTTGTGAGCATTAGATTCCAACTGATTCAACGGCATATAAAAACAAAACGTATATTATTCGTATTTTCAAAAATAAAAATACAAGCTTTTCCGATCAGAATCAGTTCGGGCAAATCTATGTAGGAGATTCCTCCGAATGGTTGATGTATATATTACATATTTCATTCTGTCAAACATCGGTCTATTTCGCCTGTATTTAATACATTTAGAGGCCTTGTTCCTTGGCAAAAATGAAGATACTCAAGTTTTTCTCCTTCCTGGTTGGGTGGTTTCTTAAGTCTGATCCTAAGAGTTAAACCACCTTCCATAGAACCGAACTGTCAAATTATTTTAATGATAGTCCTCTACAAATATGGGTCAAAGCCATTACCAAATTCATACCGATCTTAATTGCTGAATCATGTAAAACAGGTACTAATTAGCTTTTATATTAAATGAAAGTCTAAGCTTCTCAGTTACATTTATTTTTGGGTATTATTTCATTAAATTGATAACAATAATCTTGTAAAGAGATCATTGCCACTCTTGTGATTTGCGGTTCAAAGGAGCCCAGATAATAAATACGCCTTGGACCACACTGAGTGAATTTGGTTGCTCAAAAATAGGATTAGAAATCAATATTTAAATGCATACTTACCTGGCTGTTGCATTTCTTTTACTTGGTGTTTATTCTTTGCCGTCAGTGGATTGTTTCGATCTTCATGTGCGCCTTTCTGGTTGTTGCTGCTTTGAAGGTGACTGACCACACGATTGTCCTCTTCAAATTGAAGAAAATGTCATATCATCGACTTTTAGCAATAGCCTATGTATACAAAGGAGCAAATGTTATCAGACCTATGTTATATGGACTCCATTATTCACAATTTGAAATACTTAGAAACAAAAGACATAACTTCAAAACTGTTTCTCGTATTACATTCCCTGTCAGTCAAACTCTAAATTAGACAAACAGTTTTAATATACCTGAATGTACTATGAAGAAGACATGGAGAAAAGTTATCTTTGTTTTCTAAAAAATATATCCAGGAGACGAAACCAGAAGGGAGACACATAATTCTTGAACATGTCAGGATAATGGATTTCCGAAGCAAATCGGGGTGGGGCAGTATGAAGGGAAAGGGTACTGATCCAGCTGCCCCCACCCCTTAAAAAGTGAACGCCACATATTCGTGAGGTTTCCTACACCCCACTGTTAAATCCGTCCTATAGACCTCTTATCTATTTGTTTACGCTCCACCCGCTAAGCGATATTCCTGGTTCTGCTCCAGGATTAAACCATGGACCCCTCAGGCGCTAAGCGAGTGACATTAATATCAGTACTATTAATACCGCTACACAAATATCAATTACATTCCGACTTTCCATTTCTGTACATTCTATCTCAATGTTGACATTCCCAAGTTCAACTTCATAAACATTTCTTTGTCGCTATGAAAACCTCTGAATAAATAATATTTATAGTCAGTATCTATGTGTTCAGCCCAAATTGTCCAGCTTGTTCCAAAACAGAGGTTTACTGCAATTATTCTATCAGACTGGATGATAATTTAGCTAACGGAACATTGTTTTCAGTTTCTCCGTAATAGGTCAAGACATTATCCACGCGCGCTGTTTATCAGATTATTTCGCGTTGCGTCGTGTCCTAATTTGTAACCAACCCTACTGAACGATCGAAACAAATATCGACCATTTCCATCAAGTCGAGGAATGATCTCAGAGGTAGCTATAGGAATACATATCAATTTGATGTGTTGGGTGATTCGTCACCTCCAACCCCCATCCCCCGGGTTGCATAACATACGTAACATATATTCCGATTGTAACATTGTGTCCTTCTGCCAGCATATTTTACAATGTGAGCAAAATTTGTTCCAAACAGAGTTTGTAAAGGCAGCGAATTACGTCCTAGTTTTTTAACTACTGAACGGAAAAGGCCGAAGATATTCCCATTACTCTATGTAATCGACATTCTTAAGCTATGGCAGGTTTGAGCTTGAGGAGCAGGGAGGGTGAACCCTACAAATTGGATTCGAGCAAACATATCTAAAACAAAAATTTCACACGAAAAAAATTTATAAAAAAAATGGTCAATAACGTCAAACTGAAACCTCTAACTTTCCGTGATGAAATCACCGGGTTAGTTCGCGCTGTTACTTCGCCGTAGACATTCGTGTTTATAAAATTTTGTGAGTGATAGTTTATGTAATCGTGCACGCAATTTTTGTTAGCCCACCCTCCCTGCTGCTGTACTTAAACCATTGCATTATAATAATGATCGGTGAAGCTCACTCAGCACGATTAGCTCGAGAGCGACTAGAAGCAATTAAGAAATATCTACCTGTCCGTGATTCTGTCAGGCAACAATTACAGCAGCGTCAACAGACACAAGAAGAATTTACGGAATCCGCAGAGCAATTATTTAAACCTATCACTGAAACCACTAAAGGCATTGTTCCTGTGTTAAAAGAAACGGCAAAAGAAACTAAAAAGATAGCGGAGCGAACTAAAAAGACAAAGAAAATTCTACGAGAACTTCCCGCTGAAATAGCTGCGGCTCAACTAACTGAAGAAACAGATCAAGCAGAAGATGATGATCAACAAGAACCAGAAGCACAAGCCGGCTCCAGGGTTAAATTACATGATACATTTAATGAGGATTTCATTGTTGGCATCGCAATGTATGATATACCTAAATTAGCTGAAACTACTTTTTAACCTATGATAACCGGCGAAGATATTTGAAACCCGAGTACGCCGATGATGCTATCTCACACGAGCAATGGCATAAATAGATTTTTCGTTTACGTTTTAATGTCGATCAAGCTCGAACTACCGATAAGAGATATTGTGCCTACAATACAGCTATAAGAAATATGATGTTGGCTTTTCAGAAAATGCAAGAAGAAGAAGAAGAACAAGAAGAAGAAGAAAAAGAACCAAAAAGATCAATAAATGATTATTTTAAACCCAAGGCTGTTGAAACTATCCAAGATCCAAAATATACAGAAGCTATTGCAGCAAAATATGAATCCCGAAATAAATATTTAAAACCTGAGTATGTTGAAGGATTTGATCTTGATAGTTGGATTACGGCTGTATATTTAGTTTCTAGATATATTGAAAAAATAGATGACTTTGGCGATTACGATGAGTTTAAAGAAAATGTAATGAAACGAATAAAATCTTCTGAGGAAAAAAAATCTAAAAAAATTAACTCCACCTCGTCAACCAACTCAGCCTAGCGAACCAGAACAACCCCGTGACTTACTTGGTAGTGTATCATCTTATTTTTCACCGTTTGGTAAGAAAACGGGTAGCGGGCTGCCTCACAGTGGAATCACTTGCCCCAACAGTGTCGTAGCTGACGTAGACAGATTAGAAATTCTTGTTGGCGGAAAATGAGCTGGTAATAATTCTCCAGAAATTATTAACGAAATCACATCCATTTGTCAACGATTATTTACCGGTGGCGTTATGGATATTAACGTGTATCGGTCTCTCATTAATGAAATTACCGATGGTTATTATAGCGATTAAACAGTTAAATAATTAATTATAATAGATGATCATACACGCTAATCAACGCAGACCAATCATGGTCAGGGTGGTAAATGGACAATTACCTGTATACGAGACATTTTACGGGGATGGATTCGATGATGTTGTTAAGGGTTTATTTTCGAGAATTGCCTCAAAAGCAATACCGGTTATAAAGCAGTTAGGCATGAAAGCTACTGATGTTATTCGTGAAAAAGCTCCTGAAGTCGCCGGGAAAGTATTTTCTGCCATCAAAGATAGACTAGCACGATTAATACGACCAAAATCTCAGCCACCAGTAAAATTAGCCAGCACTGAAGTGATGCCTGCAAGTGTTAGTAAAGTAATAAATCAAGCCGCAAATCGAAAACTAGCAGCGATGACAGAGTCATTGGCCGAAGAGGGGAAAAAAATGTAACACCAAACTTCTTAAAATGGTTTGTAAAGCTGCCCGAACCCAGGTTGGGTGCAGGCCGTTGATTTCATTGGTAAAAACCGATCCATCAAAACAGTTAAGTCATTCCCTAAAAGACAAAGGAGAACAAATATAAAATAATTTGTAACTATGTATTTGCACTACTGCAGGGAAAAGCAGGTAGTAACATATTTGATTACAATAACGAATACGTCCACCCCACAACTTAAAAGTTTTCATACAGCGCTGAGGTCTGCAGTTTTAATTAGAAAATAATAAGGATTATAATAAAGGCGAAATGGGTACCCGCATGTGGCAATGACAAAAACTGCTCCTGATAATTCGGGCAAAAAATTATGTCCATGGTGGTTGACTGAGCATTGGTGATCTGTTAGGTAGGTGAAATAACTTATTTAAAAAATCGTGTGAGAAATCCGTGTATGCCAGATGACCAAGCAAACATCTACTGTATTTGGCAATTTATTAAAGTGACTATGTATAGGATTTGCATTGTAGAAAAACGCAGAGAAAACTAATGCCTTTGTTGATGGTTCATTAATAATTAGATTAACAATTATCAAGTTTTCAAGGAGCACTACTGCATAATATAAAAATATATAACTTTCCGGGAAACTCAAAAGAGGTGTTGTCCCTGTAAAAGCACAATCTTCTGCCAAATAAAGTAAATGTCAAACATTTGGACCGGCATAAAATATCTAAATCAAAGTTGCAAATTTCAAGAAGGGCGACGTCGATTATGAGTTGTAAATAGCGCATAGGAATAATGTTTCCATATTCGAATAACTGCGACTGTTACCATAGAAGCTCTTGATTCCATGCAAACATTAAGATTATCGGAGACGCACATCCCAAAAGAAGTAATGTGTTTTGTGGAAAATATGCCTGTACGTTCGGGATTATTTTAATCAAGAAGACGGAAGAGGAAGACAGGACCAAAGATACAATGGAGCTAGATGCTTCCAACATATATGGGAAATGGCTTAAAGTAAGTTGATATGAGAGAACGAGGAGCGTCTCAAAATCGATATACAAACGCTGGATTTTTTATCCTCTAAAATCTAGATAGCAACACAGTTTCTAGTCGATGCTTGCAGCAAATTTAAATCACAACCATAATTACATTAATGATGGAGGAATGGATATGCATTCAATATATGAATAAAGTAATCGTTATCAGTAACCAACAAAAAATCGCTATTATCACTCTACTTTAAAACACGTCTCTGAGATTGCGACGAGACAAATACAATGCACAGTGCTTACTTTGGGGGCATTTATATACATTGTTGATTTTAAAAGGAAATTAATCTACTTTTACTCCCTGTAAATCCACAGTCAGAGGGGCTAGGCATATCTGTGCGCGAAGTCGCCGGTGGTTTTCCATTTCCTCCAATCCACTCTCGAACTCAGCTATGATAATAATTTTATCGTCAATAGCCTTCGAGTAGAGTTTATTAATCGTACTGAGACTGCTTTGTGCTTCCACGAGAAATTCTAAATAAACACGTAATCATGAATTAATCGTATCGAAATCAGAAATCATTTTAACAGCATCTAAACAAGTTACTATTGATATAACCATGACAACAATTCTGATTGCTGTGTCTATAATGGTTGCAACGGTTTTGATTCTCACCACATCCAGACCAACTGGGGTGATTTCACAAACGGCATTGGAGACGAGAAATGCATGTTTATATTTCACGAATAACGCGTTCTCTTTGTGATTTCATCTCACTGTTGTTGCTCCGCTCCAATTATATTTTCAGGTCGGTAACATTGAGGGTCTATTATAGTTCTTCTAATAATATAATCGCGTAGAATAATTGCTCGTCTGGCCGACCTTGATTCGTGTACAACACGGACGCTCATTTCCAACCAATTAATATTTTGACTGGTATAACTGTCATTAAATTAGAGAAAATCTTCAATTGAGGAAAATGTAATAAAGTCTCAGACGCTTGCACGTTCTAGGGGCATATCACCACGTTCATAAAGAACCGTCCTGTTTACATCGTTGAATATTGTCTGAAACGACCGTTCTCGTATTCGCTGAAGAACTGTTACACGGGCAAGTGAGTCGTTGTTAAATAACAGTCGCGATTTTGCTCTTCTTAGTTGAGTTAATGCTGGTGCAACATAATCATCGGAGACTGCAACTGGGATGGGTTCAGCTGTGAATTCCACTTCTTCGTTGTTCAATCCCCCGGTTTTCCATTCCTGGTGATGCATTACACGATTGGGTATTTTCACATGCTAATACAATGATTCTAAGCCGGCTTGGAGTTGGTATCGGCGAATCAGGGTGGTCTAAACGGTTATTTCTCTTTGGTCTTTAACAAGATTACATTTGAGTATCTGAGAGGGTCCTGTAATGCTATAGTTTTGAAACAGATTTTCATCGACAATTGGAACAAAATCACTATCAATATCAACATCACTTTTCAACTGATCCAAGACTTGTCGGCAAATTCAGCAATCTCATCAGTTCAATCAGAATCCGTTTGCTACATGTAATTATAAATCTAATAACACACAAACATCAAAGATGGTTCAGTCCAAGTCCAGATAGATGTTAATTCCATCTATTTGAATTTTATATGTAGCGACCAGAACATAACCTTATTTTCTGTCACAAGATAGTGATAATGTTGAACAAGTTTTCGGTGAATAATTTGCTACTGATGCCATTGTATTCCACCAGCCTCTAAATCCGCTCTCCATAAATAAATATGATCCAGACTTAGTATCTTTAAGATGTGAAGTTTAGGGTTATCAAAATCCTTTGGAATAAAGTAAAAACAAGTCGGCCACTTTATAAGGCTACAACTTCAGTATATTCCTGTGTTTCACTAATTTTCCTTTGATACCAACTCACACAATGACACTATGTGTGGCGGTGCGGGCGCGTCTGCGATTTTTACATCCACGTATTTTTTATTTTTTTTGTAGCATCAGAATTGTCAACAAAATCATTAATAAGCGTAACAACATGACGTAAATTCAGTCAAAATCGCTTTGATGACAAACCTGCTCAGATCCACAACAAGAGCCCCGACTAGCTGAGCAGCGTCCGTAAATATTAACATCCATACTGTATAATGTTAAGCTTATTTTAATTAAATCAATACGCGTGTACGTGGTTGGCGAATGGTCAAATGCACACAACTCTTTAACAACAACATGACCGCATATTGAATCGTCCAACCTATATTACCACCGCAGAGTTGAATAAAACAGTGGTAGACGACTCTGTCCACCTCGGATTAAATGATCATAATATCGGAGTGCAAGCCCATACGGGTCAACATATAAAAGATATTTGGGTGTTGTTACGCATGCGTTGAAGGTGAATTTGTCAATTCTAGGTTAATAATACCTGTTTCTTTTCTGCGTAGAATCATTGATGAAAATTCATCCTGCATAGAGACACCCACAAAATGTTGGACTTATTTCACCATCGGAAGTAAATCAAAATTGGTTAGCGGCGAAAGCTTCTGCACGTTCTACCGAATAGGCGAAGACCTATGCCTGATGCTATTTTTTGCGAGTTGTTTCTGGCAATCAAAGACATTTACGTTCTGTTTCTTTTATGAGACTGAATATCATAGATGTTTTCACCGATAACCTTTTTCAAAGCCATTCCGGATGCCGTTCCTACTGCCCCTAGCGCGGCCACATTTGCAACTGTTGGAGCCGCAGCTGCTTACAGCGCCAGAATCTCCGCAAGAAATAGAAATATCCCACCGGTCTTTTGCATTTGCATCACCTCTGACTTGGATAATTTTAAACTCACCAAGGTCTTTTTTCGTTTAGCCACATGAAGCTGATCAAGTTGTCCTCGAGTCGACCACACGGAAATAATAGCAGTTAACTTTCTCGGAGAAAGTCTTAACGTGAACCCGCAATCGTTTTGTATTGCGTCTTTTGTAAGCTGGGTTTCGGTAAGACTAACCTTAACTTCATGACAGCACATTATTATTTAAAGACGTAACAGGTCCAATTACGACTTTTCCACACGTACGTCAAGGACCTTCTTTTAACAGCATATCCTTTCCAACAACAGAAACCTATCGGAAAGGATTACACCAATACGTCACTAACCACATGTGAATGGGGGTAAGACGCCTAGATTGTCATCGAGAATGGGACCACCTACATGTGCATGAAAGTACATGTCTACCATAGACGATGTACACAACTTAATTTGCTCCAACGAAACGTAATAAATCGGGTACAACGTACGAGAGTCGTGCTGAGAAATTTGCAGACCTGTGTCAATATGTTTATGCCGGTCCTTGTAAAACCACATCGTATAATATAGTCAAAGTTGAGCAAAATTACTTTCGAGGTTTCCTGAAAACCGTTTAACAGCAATGAAACTCCAGACCGGTCAAATAATAGAGCACTAGTATGTTCTTTAATTTCTTGATCGATATTTTGCACTCAACAAACACGTGATTTGGTACACTGTACGATGTAGGTTACTCATTTGCAAACAGCCCCTGAATATTACTTCGTGTGTGTGTGGCTCTGTGGTGTGCTAGAGATACGACTCGCTGACGCGGTTTCAGACTGCATAAAAGACAACAAACGTGATTCTGTGGTCAGAGAAGAGATTAGCACAGCCGTCCACAGTTATTGTATAATACAGTCATGTCATCATAATGTGTGTGATGTGGCATAAAAACTCGCTCAGCCTCAATATCGGCAACCAGTGTTCGATGTGGAGCAAAGAAGTTTAAGTTTGTAAAATCAAATAAAACTAAGTCGCTGGCGGTTATGTACCTGCTGCATACTAAACTATCGGGAACTTCGTGGAGTAAATATTTGGGTAAAAAGCATAACCCTGGATAGCCTTGCGCTATTTTCCAACGTCTTGAGAATATATATATATATATAGTTGAATTTAGAAGGGTAGCACACAAGTATTAAATGAAGCTTAAAATGATCAAGTAATGAAAACATACATGGGAATATTTATGTCTTGGTTTCTTCAGACCAATTTAGTTATAAATGGCATTATCAGCTGCTTCTTATTTTTGTTGCTGCAGTAGGTCTCAACCTTCATGCGCTTCTTCTATATTTAGCTATTCTAATACCAAATGATTACAATTTGCGATAAAGAATTCCAGAAGACACGAACAGCAATAGAAGAAAAGAATACAATCTCCCATAGGATTAACAATCGACATTTGGATGTCAGTTTTGTTTAAATCAACATAAATGTCATTATAGTGATAATTTGAAATAGGTCTTCTAGGGGTCGGACATATATAGGGTTTTCTGAGAAAAAGCAGTTTGTCTTCATTTTTCTGTTCGTTAGGGATCAGCAGAAACAAGAACATATATAAAAACTGTAGACATCTAAGATGGTTACAAAAAGTGTTTTTTATCAAGAAAATGAAGATGTTCTTGATTGAACTGCCAGATTTTGAGAACGTTGAAAATGCAGAAAACAAGCAAACTTTGAGATTTTGATGGAACAGACGCCTATTTAGGAACAAATATAACTTTAAATTTAACACCATTTCATTATATATTGTGTGTTTACGTTGCAGTAGACAAAAAGTGGATATGGCATAGCCATAGCACATACTTATACGGTCACTTTACTATATCGCAAATGTGGAGGCAAAAATCGGCTCTTATGGAACCGTGTCCTTGTCTTTTCTGTACATCTAGCAGCACTAAGTATAACTGACAAGTTCGTTGTATTTTCTTCAGTGTGGGTTGCCAAGAATTCAATTTATTTTATAAGAAAACATTCTAAATAGACAGTCATACTATGCCATGCGACAAATGTGAGATCCAAACACAAAGAAACAGTTACAGCACCGTATTCATTAAGAATGACGTTTCTTTGAAATATTTTAACTAGTTATGAACCAGTTATACAAATAAATCATATCTGGTGAGACCAATTTTATTCACGTTGTGGTTATCGTCTTTAAATATGTGTAAATTTAAATAATGATAAAAATATCACCATTTGTGTCCAAAAGCTCCATATGGATTGTTGCTTTGGAAGTAAGATATCTGCTAAAAGGTTTAAAATGGCATTTCTCTCAATAAATCGACCTGAAGAAACTGTATCACCTCCGTAGGCATAAGGTGAAAGCAAGGAGCTTTTGACATCCAATGGTCATATCCGGAAATACTACAACGATAGTAGTGGACTTATACAATTTGTAATCACTACTGTGTCGAAATCTCAACTGTGATCTTTACTTTCTATTGTTAGAATATATACATTAAGGAATTTTAGAATTTAGACGAAAAGATTTAGTATATTCCTCACAAGTAACCAGACTGGTAGCCAACTTGTATGCCTTATCATTGCGGTTTGGTTATCTTGAAATAAAAAATCAAACTCTTTTCCTATCGCAAATGGTTATGAAATGTTTTAGTTCATATCTTGAGTCCAGTGAAACTGAGCATTACTCCAGTAATGGTGCCTGTGCCTGTACCCAATTAACAAGGACCGATCAAATTGTAAGAACCAAAATTGTCTATGCTTTTGTTAAACTTACTTCAACCGAATTCACGAAATGTAAAAGTAAAGTTACTTAGGTGCTAAAGTGTCCAACATTATCGATTACACTTCTTGACTACGGTTTTGCTCGACGTATTTTTGAACAAGCCTACCGGCCACCCGTAAAGAAATGTACGTGTTTTATTCAAGGACGAAGAAAGCACATTATATTAGCAATTATGTTATGAAGCTGCGTTTGCCAAATGAAGTTTCAAATACATTCAAAGGTATGAAAAATGCGACAATATTATAGCCAGTAGCAGTGCATTTGGAAGAAAAAAATAATGTCTAAATTCCTACCTCTTCAAAAGATAAGCAAAATTACAGTATCTCGTGCTTCAAGCATGGACCATATAATTTTGTGTTTGTTGGCTTTTTCAATGATGATATGTTATGTATATAAGTATTTTGTACTTGACATATATCCAGAATCAAGTTATAGTGTACCTCACATATGAAATTTATTTTGTAAACAACATAATACATAGCTAATATTTCTCTATGTGTATAAATTAAATATTCAGGTCATTATCCATGAAGGTAAACATGTATACTTCATGCTGAATGTAGTATATTAGGAAATTCCTGAGCCTGTTGACAACTTTGTTTTAAGAAGGAAACTGACCTACATACTTACTCTATTATTGTGTCTTAGCTTTTAATATAATGTTGTTTATTTGAATTATTGCTTATTATTGCTTGAACATCTTATTGTCGTGTTCAGTGTTTAATTTGGGTGGAATTATTTCAACGGCATAACAAAGTGCTCAATAATATTCTTGGACTAAAACATTAATACATTAATTTCGAATTATAGTGATTTCAGTCAAGGAAATTTTGGATTATATTATTGTGATACATCAAAAGACTGTTAAAACGTCATCACATTCCAGACCATTGCTGGCCACATTAGAGCATTCGAGACTGAGGACAAATCAACACATTCAGTATCGGAATGTTATGGAATACCAATAGAATTCAATTGGCGATTCATATAATTGACTTATGATAGAACGTTAAATACTATTTGGGATTTAATTTACAACACTGTAAGTTCTTTCTAAATGTTCGCTTACTACTTGTAGGAAATAAATTATTTCTTAACTTTTACATAAATTGTTGGCTTTCGCTCTTTTCTCTTACTTAGATATGACCATAGAGTCGTAACAGAAAGTTTTCTTCTCGTCTGCGATATGAATATATTTAAAATATTTCAGCATTGTTTACATTCACTTTGTTTCGGAATGTTCTAAGTCCCAAGCATTTTAAATTCACATATTTGAGTGAAACCAATCATAATACCATCTAATGTGGAGAACTTTCTTTAAAATCTTACCCAGGAGGGTTAAGTCCTAAAAAACAATTAATTGTTCCACCTTGCCAGAAAATATCATCTTTCTGAGGCGAATGCTTCTTTAACGAAGCAAGAAATAAAAAAATAGATTGGTCCAATATTTGATGGAGACAAATATTTGGGAAAATTTTCTTTGAGTATGATTAGTAAGTCTCAATCTGGCTCTGAAATCAAAGTCGCTGACTTGAAATTTAAACACCAGATAGAAACAGAGAACAGATCAGCGGCTTTAGAAAACAGGAAATCAGTTAAATGCAAAGGAAAATGCAATTACGGAAATGAATAAAGAAATATGCAATTGCAGAAAAAACAATAAGAGAAATGTAGTTGCAGAAAAGATGAAAGAGAGAGAGACAGATGCAAATGCAAATGGAAAAAGAAGAGATGGAAATGCAATTTAGACTAAAAGAATTAGAACTGGCAAGTGGAAAGCACCCCCCACCCTTTACATACAATTCAGGTTTAAATGTTACCAGAAATATTAAGTTAGCACCCTCTTTTAATGAATAAGACGTAGATCAGTAATTTCCCCGTTTTGAAAAAATTGATGAAAATTTGAAATGTCCAAGAGTGCATTTGCTCTATTATTACAAAGTGTACTTATTAGCAAAGCTCGTGACGTCTAAACTTCACTGTTAGTAAAACAAAATGCTGATTATTATGTGGTTAATGGAACGTATCTTGAAGGGTTATAAGACGGTACATGAAGGATATCGGAAAAGGTTTTAGGAACTGCAAAAAAGGACATACCCATATAGATTTTGCAAGAGAAAAAGAACAATTATTAGATAGGTGGTGCTCATCCAAGAAGGTTGATCAAGACAGAAAATCCATAATAGCTGAAGAGTTCAAGAATTGCGTCCATAGTGAGGTTAAGACCTACCTTGAGAGCAAAATGTCGAACTTTTAGAAAATGCTGCTCGTACAGCTGACGATTATTGCCTGATTCGCAAAGTTTCTTTTTGTCAGTAAGTCTTCCTCTAAGCAGTTTGTTTTTCGTTAAAAAATCTCAGTTTCATACGAGTACGTCCAAATTTCAATCTGGCACAACTTGTAGAAATCAGGTTTCTGATAAAACTGATCAGAAATCCTTATCTCCTCCTACGTGCAATCTGATTTTGTTAAGGAGAATTATAAACTATTCACGTAGAAAGGTTCTATATCACGTATTGGTTAATCTGTCAAGTCTAACACTAAATAAAATTTTAAGGGAAACACGAGCTTCTCAGAGTCTTTTGGTATCAGGTTCTTTGCCTTTTTCTGAGAAGTATTCTTCTAATTAAAATGTTCTTATTCAGGGAGTAGATGGTGACTTTGTTAATGTTCCTCTCAGTTGTGTACGTGTGTAATCAAACTCAGTCTCAGGACCCGTGACAGTCGGAACTGTTATGTCTTTTCCCATCTACGGTATTCATTTATTTCTTGGTAACAACCTAGTTGGAGATAAGGTTGTGGTTAATCCATTTGTAACGAACAAGCCTTGTTTGCACCACGTATTGACCATTCAAGAGGTGTTGATTACAGTGATCCTCTTTTGTTTTACTACATATTCTCTTTTTTTCTTATCAAGGTGACAGAAAGCAATCAGTCATTGTTGTAAAGGAACAATATCCCAAGATCTCCTGTTTGTTTGAAAGGGCCAAAGAAAAGGGAGATCAACTGAGGTACCCGCGGGTGAGGAGCTGTCAGTGAGCTATCAGATTTTTGTTCCGAACGTGTATAGACATGAAAATCTTAGTCTAACCATGAAACTACTTTGGCTGGTTATTTAGTGGTCAATAAGACTTATCACAAAATCTAAAATTATTTTTATTGGGCAAACATTAAAATTGTAAATACTGTAAATTTTGTCACACCTGTAAAATGGCAGGAACACCTAATCAGAAGATACCTAAAACTCATTTGCAATCAATTCCTGCATTTGACCAAATATTTAGTAGAATAATAGCAGACTGTGACGGTCCTTTATCTAAGACCAAGTCAAAAATGACATTAAGGTATGACAGAAATACAAAGGAAAAGAGTATTCAGCCCGGTGATAACGTTCTAGCTCTCTTGCCATACCTTAAAGTCCTCTTTAGGCTATGTATTGTGGTCCTTACAAACTTAGAAAGAAAGAAAGTGACTTAAATTTATCATTAACTATCCTGGGAGGAGAAAATAAAAGCAACTTTGCCATATAAAAATGTTAAAGGAGTATGTTGATAGGTATGGCCATGTTAATCCTGCAGTCAATCTAGTTGTAACTACCTAATACAGTGAGAACTTAGGTAAAGGAGTAAAATCACACTGTAGTGACTTAGGTGTAACCAATGTTCCGAATTCTGAAAGTTGAATAAACTGGACCAGAAACTTTCACAGCTATAGCCACAAGAAAAGAGTGGAATAAAGCAGTCATTGTTTGAATATAAGTACTTGTTGCCAAATGTTCCTACACGAACAAATAAAATATAACATGACGTTGAAATTTTAGATTCTACACCCGTGAAAATGAATGCTCACATACAGGAATGTTTGAAAAAGGAAATTCAGCATTTGCTGGATTTCATAGAACCAAATAAAAGTGACTTGAGTTCACCTTTTATTCTTGTACCGAAACCAGAAAATAATTTCCGCATCTGCACTGACTATAGAAAGTGAACAGAGTGACCATGAGAGATTAGAGTCCGTTGCCAAGAATCGATGACTGCATTGACAAATTGGAAATACAAAACTTGTCAAGGTGGAACATTTGAAAGGATTCTGGCAAATTCCACTGACGGAATGGGCAAAATAAATTCCGGCATTCGTAACTCCATGTGGACTTTATCATTATAACGTGATACCGTTTGGGATGAAATGTTCGCTTTCTACTTTCCAACGTTTAATTTGAACGCGATTTCATCTGTTCTGGATAATTGTGAAGCTTACATTCACAACAACACCTGGAAAGGTCACTTGGAACCATTTGCAAATTCTTTGAAAGACTCAGCTTTGCAAATGTGACATTAATTAAAGTAAAAGTGAGTTTTGCTGTGCTTGTGTTATATTTTGAGGACATATTATGGGATACGGTTACGTGAAACTTATAGAAGTTAAGGTCAAGGCTATTTCTGAGTTACCTGTGCCTATCAGTAAAAAGCAACTGATGCAATTTTTTGGGCTGATATTATCAGAAATTGTGTTCCAATTGTTTCATAAATGCTGAACGGAGCAATTTCTTGAGTACGAAAACCAGTCATGATTTGTCTGAATAATGGCTTTCGATAAGTTAAAGGCCATACTTAAGAGAGCACCAGTTCTTTCATTTCCAAATTTTAATCAATAATTTAAAATGTCTATTGATGCAAGTGTTTTTTAGGTTGGTGGAGTATTGATTCAGGTAGACAAAAATGGTGTAGATCATCCAGATTACTATTTTAAAAGATAAATAAATACCAGAGAAATTATTCCACAATCGAGAAGGAATGTTTGCCTTGATATTGGCTTTGCAACACGTATTAAGTGATTACAGCCCCATTACTTTCATTAGCAAGATGAAAAACAAAACCCAGAGATCATTAAGGTGGAGTTTGATGTTGTAAGAATAAAAAATTGACACCAGGCAAATCAAGGGAATAGATAATCTAATTGTAGATGCACATTCACATGTATAGAAGTATAATATTGCTTCTTGAATATTTGTGTCATTCATAAGACTTTTTAATTAATTGTAATCATATGTATATTTGAGTAAAAAATATTGCAAAGAAAGTATAGTTGTATAACTTTCTTTTTTTTTAAGGGAAGGTGTTATGTATATTTAATTTGTGTAGTTTGTCGGCGTTTCGCAATGATTATAAGTTATGTATATCCTTATTTGACCTTTGTCCGAAATCAATTTAACAGTGTGCCTAAACAGTGGCATTTATTTTGTAAACAACATAATGCATAGCTAATATTTCTCTTGAGTATAGATTAAATATTTAGATATTTTCAATGGAGATAAATGTAAGTTTGTTTCCATCTATCGGAATGTAGTATGTTAGTTTTTCACTTGAAAATTCATAAACTTGTTGACAACTTTGAATGTTTTAGGAAGGTAACTGACCTATACCTGCTCTGTTATTTGTGTGGTAGCTTTTTATATAATGTTGTTTACTTGAAAAAAAATATTCATTATTGCTGTAAGATCTGAAGCGGAATCATTCTTATTGTTGCGTTTAGTTTTTAATTTAGGTGTAATTATTTATTCCAATCATTATTCACTGGAATTTACAAACTGCACAATAATATTCTTGGACTAAAACAATAATTTGGAATTATAGCGAATTCAGAAATGTACACTTTGCATTATATTATTGTGATACATCAAAATACCGTTAACACGTCGTCACATTCCAGGCTGTTGCGACATTCTCACATTCGAGACTTTCAAACACATCAGCACATTCAGTATCGGAATTTATAAGGAACACCACTGGAATTCAATTGAAACTTCATACATTTGGACTTGTGATAGAACATTTAGTACTATTTGGAATTAAATTCACAATACTGTAAGTTTTGTTTTATAATTCACTTTATATCCTTATAAATTGTAAATTATTTGTTGAATTTTACAAAACTTGTTGGTTTTCGCTCTTTTCAGTTATTTAGTTCAAGACCATAGAATCGTAACAATGCATTAATTAAGAGTACACCCATAATGCTCAGTTATGATAAAGAAGCATTCACTATGATTATTACGCTTTGTGCTATTCAAGGTATTACTCTCTAATTAAGTGTTCCTTACATACTGCTTTCACTTTTACGAAACAAAAACGTTTATTGAAATACATTGCTTACTTATACGTTCAAAGGTACCAATAATAAATTACTTATCTTAGACATTAACCTGGATATAACATATAAAAACATCGGTATAACTTACTTTGCATGTTCTAACCTTTCTGGAAGCGGCATAATCACACCTGCTTACATTATCATCCAACATAAAAACTCTGAATTCAATATACCTTTATTTTCTGTTTAGATTTTAGTACTACTTTCTAATTAATGCAAGAAACATTTTTCACGGGTTAGCAATTCTGCAAGAAAAAAAAATCAAAGAAAACAATATCAACGAAATACCTTTTGTGACTAAACTAAGTTGCAATAACAGATGGTTGTCGCAGTAAGTGTAGAAATACCTTACTGATTGATACATGAAATAAACGTGTTTACTTTTACGATCAATTCGTCTTTAAACATTCAAAGAATACTAATTTGCTTGAATCAAGGCTTCAAATGCATACAATTCTAATCAATTCTTTAAGCTTATGTGTGATTTCCAGCGGGAATCTCGTAATTTGAAACGTAATTGTAGGCATAAATAATCATGATAATTGAGCAAAAATTGATTAAATACACGAGAATGCTGCGTTCCAGGACCCAGTATGGAAAAGATGTTCGACATGTCAAGTTTTCATGCTTTCCGTGGATCAGTTGCGTGTAGATTAACATCAGTTTATTCCGTAAAAGGTACTCCAGCCGAATTTCCGAAATTTATATTTTCCAAAATTACAGATTAACTCCCAACCGCTCCGGTGGACTAGTGGTTAGAGCGTCCGCCTCAGATGCGGAAGGTCGCGGGTTCGAATCCCGGCCGAGTCATACCAAAGACTTTAAAAAATGGTACTAACAGCTGCCTCGCTTGGCGCTCAACATTAAGAGGTTAGTGTTAGGAATGGTCGGCCTGGTGTCAGGATAATGTGCCTGGGTTGGACATCACATGTCTGCGGCATGATGCCCCAGTGCTAGACATCACTATAAACTGTCACACTGCAGACATCGCAGCAATATGACTAAAAAATTGTTAAATCTACGTTAAAAATCTAAATCACACACACACACACACACACAGACACACACACACACACACACACACACACACACACAGATTAACTCCCTTGACTAACGTTTGGTCTGTTTTTAGCCTTGACGTCGTTCGATAACGAGTGGGCCAGCCACTCATGTAGAAGTGTATTGATTGCGGGGTTATTTCAAGTCCAAATTATGGATTGATTGTGCAGGATATGGTCAAAAAGTTATATGCCAGTCCAGTTTTCATTCGTCTAGTATGTAGGTACTTGGAAGGCATGGCTGACTGTGTGAATCGACGAGCACACTTTTATTAGAAATTAGCTAAAATGTTTTAGTGAAAACCCCATGTCGATATGGCCATCCATTTAGTAGAAGCAGACCTATTAATAATATTAGGATGGCAATCAACACTCACATTTAAGAGCCGCATCGTCATCATTTTAAGACAGGAACAACTATATACAGCCGGAAGAAGTAGTTTTTAAAATTTCGGTTAAGTCATCCGTCCTTCAGAAGTAGCCGTTACAAGATGATCACATTGGTATAATTTTCATTTGCAACCCACCACGTATTTTAAATATTTTATCGAAGACCCCATGCCAATATGACAATTACCTTAAAGAGGTTAAGTGATAACAAGAATTTAACAATGGCCGTTGTGAGCATTAGATTCCAACTGATTCAACGGCATATAAAAACAAAACGTATATTATTCGTATTTTCAAAAATAAAAATACAAGCTTTTCCGATCAGAATCAGTTCGGGCAAATCTATGTAGGAGATTCCTCCGAATGGTTGATGTATATATTACATATTTCATTCTGTCAAACATCGGTCTATTTCGCCTGTATTTAATACATTTAGAGGCCTTGTTCCTTGGCAAAAATGAAGATACTCAAGTTTTTCTCCTTCCTGGTTGGGTGGTTTCTTAAGTCTGATCCTAAGAGTTAAACCACCTTCCATAGAACCGAACTGTCAAATTATTTTAATGATAGTCCTCTACAAATATGGGTCAAAGCCATTACCAAATTCATACCGATCTTAATTGCTGAATCATGTAAAACAGGTACTAATTAGCTTTTATATTAAATGAAAGTCTAAGCTTCTCAGTTACATTTATTTTTGGGTATTATTTCATTAAATTGATAACAATAATCTTGTAAAGAGATCATTGCCACTCTTGTGATTTGCGGTTCAAAGGAGCCCAGATAATAAATACGCCTTGGACCACACTGAGTGAATTTGGTTGCTCAAAAATAGGATTAGAAATCAATATTTAAATGCATACTTACCTGGCTGTTGCATTTCTTTTACTTGGTGTTTATTCTTTGCCGTCAGTGGATTGTTTCGATCTTCATGTGCGCCTTTCTGGTTGTTGCTGCTTTGAAGGTGACTGACCACACGATTGTCCTCTTCAAATTGAAGAAAATGTCATATCATCGACTTTTAGCAATAGCCTATGTATACAAAGGAGCAAATGTTATCAGACCTATGTTATATGGACTCCATTATTCACAATTTGAAATACTTAGAAACAAAAGACATAACTTCAAAACTGTTTCTCGTATTACATTCCCTGTCAGTCAAACTCTAAATTAGACAAACAGTTTTAATATACCTGAATGTACTATGAAGAAGACATGGAGAAAAGTTATCTTTGTTTTCTAAAAAATATATCCAGGAGACGAAACCAGAAGGGAGACACATAATTCTTGAACATGTCAGGATAATGGATTTCCGAAGCAAATCGGGGTGGGGCAGTATGAAGGGAAAGGGTACTGATCCAGCTGCCCCCACCCCTTAAAAAGTGAACGCCACATATTCGTGAGGTTTCCTACACCCCACTGTTAAATCCGTCCTATAGACCTCTTATCTATTTGTTTACGCTCCACCCGCTAAGCGATATTCCTGGTTCTGCTCCAGGATTAAACCATGGACCCCTCAGGCGCTAAGCGAGTGACATTAATATCAGTACTATTAATACCGCTACACAAATATCAATTACATTCCGACTTTCCATTTCTGTACATTCTATCTCAATGTTGACATTCCCAAGTTCAACTTCATAAACATTTCTTTGTCGCTATGAAAACCTCTGAATAAATAATATTTATAGTCAGTATCTATGTGTTCAGCCCAAATTGTCCAGCTTGTTCCAAAACAGAGGTTTACTGCAATTATTCTATCAGACTGGATGATAATTTAGCTAACGGAACATTGTTTTCAGTTTCTCCGTAATAGGTCAAGACATTATCCACGCGCGCTGTTTATCAGATTATTTCGCGTTGCGTCGTGTCCTAATTTGTAACCAACCCTACTGAACGATCGAAACAAATATCGACCATTTCCATCAAGTCGAGGAATGATCTCAGAGGTAGCTATAGGAATACATATCAATTTGATGTGTTGGGTGATTCGTCACCTCCAACCCCCATCCCCCGGGTTGCATAACATACGTAACATATATTCCGATTGTAACATTGTGTCCTTCTGCCAGCATATTTTACAATGTGAGCAAAATTTGTTCCAAACAGAGTTTGTAAAGGCAGCGAATTACGTCCTAGTTTTTTAACTACTGAACGGAAAAGGCCGAAGATATTCCCATTACTCTATGTAATCGACATTCTTAAGCTATGGCAGGTTTGAGCTTGAGGAGCAGGGAGGGTGAACCCTACAAATTGGATTCGAGCAAACATATCTAAAACAAAGATTTCACACGAAAAAAATTTATAAAAAAAATGGTCAATAACGTCAAACTGAAACCTCTAACTTTCCGTGATGAAATCACCGGGTTAGTTCGCGCTGTTACTTCGCCGTTGACATTCGTGTTTATAAAATTTTGTGAGTGATAGTTTATGTAATCGTGCACGCAATTTTTGTTAGCCCACCCTCCCTGCTGCTGTACTTAAACCATTGCATTATAATAATGATCGGTGAAGCTCACTCAGCACGATTAGCTCGAGAGCGACTAGAAGCAATTAAGAAATATCTACCTGTCCGTGATTCTGTCAGGCAACAATTACAGCAGCGTCAACAGACACAAGAAGAATTTACGGAATCCGCAGAGCAATTATTTAAACCTATCACTGAAACCACTAAAGGCATTGTTCCTGTGTTAAAAGAAACGGCAAAAGAAACTAAAAAGATAGCGGAGCGAACTAAAAAGACAAAGAAAATTCTACGAGAACTTCCCGCTGAAATAGCTGCGGCTCAACTAACTGAAGAAACAGATCAAGCAGAAGATGATGATCAACAAGAACCAGAAGCACAAGCCGGCTCCAGGGTTAAATTACATGATACATTTAATGAGGATTTCATTGTTGGCATCGCAAAGTATGATATACCTAAATTAGCTGAAACTACTTTTTTAACCTATGATAACCGGCGAAGATATTTGAAACCCGAGTACGCCGATGATGCTATCTCACACGAGCAATGGCATAAATAGATTTTTCGTTTACGTTTTAATGTCGATCAAGCTCGAACTACCGATAAGAGATATTGTGCCTACAATACAGCTATAAGAAATATGATGTTGGCTTTTCAGAAAATGCAAGAAGAAGAAGAAGAACAAGAAGAAGAAGAAAAAGAACCAAAAAGATCAATAAATGATTATTTTAAACCCAAGGCTGTTGAAACTATCCAAGATCCAAAATATACAGAAGCTATTGCAGCAAAATATGAATCCCGAAATAAATATTTAAGACCTGAGTATGTTGAAGGATTTGATCTTGATAGTTGGATTACGGCTGTATATTTAGTTTCTAGATATATTGAAAAAATAGATGACTTTGGCGATTACGATGAGTTTAAAGAAAATGTAATGAAACGAATAAAATCTTCTGAGGAAAAAAAATCTAAAAAAATTAACTCCACCTCGTCAACCAACTCAGCCTAGCGAACCAGAACAACCCCGTGACTTACTTGGTAGTGTATCATCTTATTTTTCACCGTTTGGTAAGAAAACGGGTAGCGGGCTGCCTCACAGTGGAATCACTTGCCCCAACAGTGTCGTAGCTGACGTAGACAGATTAGAAATTCTTGTTGGCGGAAAATGAGCTGGTAATAATTCTCCAGAAATTATTAACGAAATCACATCCATTTGTCAACGATTATTTACCGGTGGCGTTATGGATATTAACGTGTATCGGTCTCTCATTAATGAAATTACCGATGGTTATTATAGCGATTAAACAGTTAAATAATTAATTATAATAGATGATCATACACGCTAATCAACGCAGACCAATCATGGTCAGGGTGGTAAATGGACAATTACCTGTATACGAGACATTTTACGGGGATGGATTCGATGATGTTGTTAAGGGTTTATTTTCGAGAATTGCCTCAAAAGCAATACCGGTTATAAAGCAGTTAGGCATGAAAGCTACTGATGTTATTCGTGAAAAAGCTCCTGAAGTCGCCGGGAAAGTATTTTCTGCCATCAAAGATAGACTAGCACGATTAATACGACCAAAATCTCAGCCACCAGTAAAATTAGCCAGCACTGAAGTGATGCCTGCAAGTGTTAGTAAAGTAATAAATCAAGCCGCAAATCGAAAACTAGCAGCGATGACAGAGTCATTGGCCGAAGAGGGGAAAAAAATGTAACACCAAACTTCTTAAAATGGTTTGTAAAGCTGCCCGAACCCAGGTTGGGTGCAGGCCGTTGATTTCATTGGTAAAAACCGATCCATCAAAACAGTTAAGTCATTCCC
Source organism: Megalonaias nervosa (assembly GCA_016617855.1). Lineage (NCBI taxonomy): Eukaryota > Metazoa > Mollusca > Bivalvia > Unionida > Unionidae > Megalonaias > Megalonaias nervosa. The sequence continues at coordinate 10,163 of JAECUM010038741.1, read as the reverse complement.
TAAAAGACAAAGGAGAACAAATATAAAATAATTTGTAACTATGTATTTGCACTACTGCAGGGAAAAGCAGGTAGTAACATATTTGATTACAATAACGAATACGTCCACCCCACAACTTAAAAGTTTTCATACAGCGCTGAGGTCTGCAGTTTTAATTAGAAAATAATAAGGATTATAATAAAGGCGAAATGGGTACCCGCATGTGGCAATGACAAAAACTGCTCCTGATAATTCGGGCAAAAAATTATGTCCATGGTGGTTGACTGAGCATTGGTGATCTGTTAGGTAGGTGAAATAACTTATTTAAAAAATCGTGTGAGAAATCCGTGTATGCCAGATGACCAAGCAAACATCTACTGTATTTGGCAATTTATTAAAGTGACTATGTATAGGATTTGCATTGTAGAAAAACGCAGAGAAAACTAATGCCTTTGTTGATGGTTCATTAATAATTAGATTAACAATTATCAAGTTTTCAAGGAGCACTACTGCATAATATAAAAATATATAACTTTCCGGGAAACTCAAAAGAGGTGTTGTCCCTGTAAAAGCACAATCTTCTGCCAAATAAAGTAAATGTCAAACATTTGGACCGGCATAAAATATCTAAATCAAAGTTGCAAATTTCAAGAAGGGCGACGTCGATTATGAGTTGTAAATAGCGCATAGGAATAATGTTTCCATATTCGAATAACTGCGACTGTTACCATAGAAGCTCTTGATTCCATGCAAACATTAAGATTATCGGAGACGCACATCCCAAAAGAAGTAATGTGTTTTGTGGAAAATATGCCTGTACGTTCGGGATTATTTTAATCAAGAAGACGGAAAAGGAAGACAGGACCAAAGATACAATGGAGCTAGATGCTTCCAACATATATGGGAAATGGCTTAAAGTAAGTTGATATGAGAGAACGAGGAGCGTCTCAAAATCGATATACAAACGCTGGATTTTTTATCCTCTAAAATCTAGATAGCAACACAGTTTCTAGTCGATGCTTGCAGCAAATTTAAATCACAACCATAATTACATTAATGATGGAGGAATGGATATGCATTCAATATATGAATAAAGTAATCGTTATCAGTAACCAACAAAAAATCGCTATTATCACTCTACTTTAAAACACGTCTCTGAGATTGCGACGAGACAAATACAATGCACAGTGCTTACTTTGGGGGCATTTATATACATTGTTGATTTTAAAAGGAAATTAATCTACTTTTACTCCCTGTAAATCCACAGTCAGAGGGGCTAGGCATATCTGTGCGCGAAGTCGCCGGTGGTTTTCCATTTCCTCCAATCCACTCTCGAACTCAGCTATGATAATAATTTTATCGTCAATAGCTTTCGAATAGAGTTTATTAATCGTACTGAGACTGCTTTGTGCTTCCACGAGAAATTCTAAATAAACACGTAATCATGAATTAATCGTATCGAAATCAGAAATCATTTTAACAGCATCTAAACAAGTTACTATTGATATAACCATGACAACAATTCTGATTGCTGTGTCTATAATGGTTGCAACGGTTTTGATTCTCACCACATCCAGACCAACTGGGGTGATTTCACAAACGGCATTGGAGACGAGAAATGCATGTTTATATTTCACGAATAACGCGTTCTCTTTGTGATTTCATCTCACTGTTGTTGCTCCGCTCCAATTATATTTTCAGGTCGGTAACATTGAGGGTCTATTATAGTTCTTCTAATAATATAATCGCGTAGAATAATTGCTCGTCTGGCCGACCTTGATTCGTGTACAACACGGACGCTCATTTCCAACCAATTAATATTTTGACTGGTATAACTGTCATTAAATTAGAGAAAATCTTCAATTGAGGAAAATGTAATAAAGTCTCAGACGCTTGCACGTTCTAGGGGCATATCACCACGTTCATAAAGAACCGTCCTGTTTACATCGTTGAATATTGTCTGAAACGACCGTTCTCGTATTCGCTGAAGAACTGTTACACGGGCAAGTGAGTCGTTGTTAAATAACAGTCGCGATTTTGCTCTTCTTAGTTGAGTTAATGCTGGTGCAACATAATCATCGGAGACTGCAACTGGGATGGGTTCAGCTGTGAATTCCACTTCTTCGTTGTTCAATCCCCCGGTTTTCCATTCCTGGTGATGCATTACACGATTGGGTATTTTCACATGCTAATACAATGATTCTAAGCCGGCTTGGAGTTGGTATCGGCGAATCAGGGTGGTCTAAACGGTTATTTCTCTTTGGTCTTTAACAAGATTACATTTGAGTATCTGAGAGGGTCCTGTAATGCTATAGTTTTGAAACAGATTTTCATCGACAATTGGAACAAAATCACTATCAATATCAACATCACTTTTCAACTGATCCAAGACTTGTCGGCAAATTCAGCAATCTCATCAGTTCAATCAGAATCCGTTTGCTACATGTAATTATAAATCTAATAACACACAAACATCAAAGATGGTTCAGTCCAAGTCCAGATAGATGTTAATTCCATCTATTTGAATTTTATATGTAGCGACCAGAACATAACCTTATTTTCTGTCACAAGATAGTGATAATGTTGAACAAGTTTTCGGTGAATAATTTGCTACTGATGCCATTGTATTCCACCAGCCTCTAAATCCGCTCTCCATAAATAAATATGATCCAGACTTAGTATCTTTAAGATGTGAAGTTTAGGGTTATCAAAATCCTTTGGAATAAAGTAAAAACAAGTCGGCCACTTTATAAGGCTACAACTTCAGTATATTCCTGTGTTTCACTAATTTTCCTTTGATACCAACTCACACAATGACACTATGTGTGGCGGTGCGGGCGCGTCTGCGATTTTTACATCCACGTATTTTTTATTTTTTTTGTAGCATCAGAATTGTCAACAAAATCATTAATAAGCGTAACAACATGACGTAAATTCAGTCAAAATCGCTTTGATGACAAACCTGCTCAGATCCACAACAAGAGCCCCGACTAGCTGAGCAGCGTCCGTAAATATTAACATCCATACTGTATAATGTTAAGCTTATTTTAATTAAATCAATACGCGTGTACGTGGTTGGCGAATGGTCAAATGCACACAACTCTTTAACAACAACATGACCGCATATTGAATCGTCCAACCTATATTACCACCGCAGAGTTGAATAAAACAGTGGTAGACGACTCTGTCCACCTCGGATTAAATGATCATAATATCGGAGTGCAAGCCCATACGGGTCAACATATAAAAGATATTTGGGTGTTGTTACGCATGCGTTGAAGGTGAATTTGTCAATTCTAGGTTAATAATACCTGTTTCTTTTCTGCGTAGAATCATTGATGAAAATTCATCCTGCATAGAGACACCCACAAAATGTTGGACTTATTTCACCATCGGAAGTAAATCAAAATTGGTTAGCGGCGAAAGCTTCTGCACGTTCTACCGAATAGGCGAAGACCTATGCCTGATGCTATTTTTTGCGAGTTGTTTCTGGCAATCAAAGACATTTACGTTCTGTTTCTTTTATGAGACTGAATATCATAGATGTTTTCACCGATAACCTTTTTCAAAGCCATTCCGGATGCAGTTCCTACTGCCCCTAGCGCGGCCACATTTGCAACTGTTGGAGCCGCAGCTGCTTACAGCGCCAGAATCTCCGCAAGAAATAGAAATATCCCACCGGTCTTTTGCATTTGCATCACCTCTGACTTGGATAATTTTAAACTCACCAAGGTCTTTTTTCGTTTAGCCACATGAAGCTGATCAAGTTGTCCTCGAGTCGACCACACGGAAATAATAGCAGTTAACTTTCTCGGAGAAAGTCTTAACGTGAACCCGCAATCGTTTTGTATTGCGTCTTTTGTAAGCTGGGTTTCGGTAAGACTAACCTTAACTTCATGACAGCACATTATTATTTAAAGACGTAACAGGTCCAATTACGACTTTTCCACACGTACGTCAAGGACCTTCTTTTAACAGCATATCCTTTCCAACAACAGAAACCTATCGGAAAGGATTACACCAATACGTCACTAACCACATGTGAATGGGGGTAAGACGCCTAGATTGTCATCGAGAATGGGACCACCTACATGTGCATGAAAGTACATGTCTACCATAGACGATGTACACAACTTAATTTGCTCCAACGAAACGTAATAAATCGGGTACAACGTACGAGAGTCGTGCTGAGAAATTTGCAGACCTGTGTCAATATGTTTATGCCGGTCCTTGTAAAACCACATCGTATAATATAGTCAAAGTTGAGCAAAATTACTTTCGAGGTTTCCTGAAAACCGTTTAACAGCAATGAAACTCCAGACCGGTCAAATAATAGAGCACTAGTATGTTCTTTAATTTCTTGATCGATATTTTGCACTCAACAAACACGTGATTTGGTACACTGTACGATGTAGGTTACTCATTTGCAAACAGCCCCTGAATATTACTTCGTGTGTGTGTGGCTCTGTGGTGTGCTAGAGATACGACTCGCTGACGCGGTTTCAGACTGCATAAAAGACAACAAACGTGATTCTGTGGTCAGAGAAGAGATTAGCACAGCCGTCCACAGTTATTGTATAATACAGTCATGTCATCATAATGTGTGTGATGTGGCATAAAAACTCGCTCAGCCTCAATATCGGCAACCAGTGTTCGATGTGGAGCAAAGAAGTTTAAGTTTGTAAAATCAAATAAAACTAAGTCGCTGGCGGTTATGTACCTGCTGCATACTAAACTATCGGGAACTTCGTGGAGTAAATATTTGGGTAAAAAGCATAACCCTGGATAGCCTTGCGCTATTTTCCAACGTCTTGAGAATATATATATATATATATAGTTGAATTTAGAAGGGTAGCACACAAGTATTAAATGAAGCTTAAAATGATCAAGTAATGAAAACATACATGGGAATATTTATGTCTTGGTTTCTTCAGACCAATTTAGTTATAAATGGCATTATCAGCTGCTTCTTATTTTTGTTGCTGCAGTAGGTCTCAACCTTCATGCGCTTCTTCTATATTTAGCTATTCTAATACCAAATGATTACAATTTGCGATAAAGAATTCCAGAAGACACGAACAGCAATAGAAGAAAAGAATACAATCTCCCATAGGATTAACAATCGACATTTGGATGTCAGTTTTGTTTAAATCAACATAAATGTCATTATAGTGATAATTTGAAATAGGTCTTCTAGGGGTCGGACATATATAGGGTTTTCTGAGAAAAAGCAGTTTGTCTTCATTTTTCTGTTCGTTAGGGATCAGCAGAAACAAGAACATATATAAAAACTGTAGACATCTAAGATGGTTACAAAAAGTGTTTTTTTATCAAGAAAATGAAGATGTTCTTGATTGAACTGCCAGATTTTGAGAACGTTGAAAATGCAGAAAACAAGCAAACTTTGAGATTTTGATGGAACAGACGCCTATTTAGGAACAAATATAACTTTAAATTTAACACCATTTCATTATATATTGTGTGTTTACGTTGCAGTAGACAAAAAGTGGATATGGCATAGCCATAGCACATACTTATACGGTCACTTTACTATATCGCAAATGTGGAGGCAAAAATCGGCTCTTATGGAACCGTGTCCTTGTCTTTTCTGTACATCTAGCAGCACTAAGTATAACTGACAAGTTCGTTGTATTTTCTTCAGTGTGGGTTGCCAAGAATTCAATTTATTTTATAAGAAAACATTCTAAATAGACAGTCATACTATGCCATGCGACAAATGTGAGATCCAAACACAAAGAAACAGTTACAGCACCGTATTCATTAAGAATGACGTTTCTTTGAAATATTTTAACTAGTTATGAACCAGTTATACAAATAAATCATATCTGGTGAGACCAATTTTATTCACGTTGTGGTTATCGTCTTTAAATATGTGTAAATTTAAATAATGATAAAAATATCACCATTTGTGTCCAAAAGCTCCATATGGATTGTTGCTTTGGAAGTAAGATATCTGCTAAAAGGTTTAAAATGGCATTTCTCTCAATAAATCGACCTGAAGAAACTGTATCACCTCCGTAGGCATAAGGTGAAAGCAAGGAGCTTTTGACATCCAATGGTCATATCCGGAAATACTACAACGATAGTAGTGGACTTATACAATTTGTAATCACTACTGTGTCGAAATCTCAACTGTGATCTTTACTTTCTATTGTTAGAATATATACATTAAGGAATTTTAGAATTTAGACGAAAAGATTTAGTATATTCCTCACAAGTAACCAGACTGGTAGCCAACTTGTATGCCTTATCATTGCGGTTTGGTTATCTTGAAATAAAAAATCAAACTCTTTTCCTATCGCAAATGGTTATGAAATGTTTTAGTTCATATCTTGAGTCCAGTGAAACTGAGCATTACTCCAGTAATGGTGCCTGTGCCTGTACCCAATTAACAAGGACCGATCAAATTGTAAGAACCAAAATTGTCTATGCTTTTGTTAAACTTACTTCAACCGAATTCACGAAATGTAAAAGTAAAGTTACTTAGGTGCTAAAGTGTCCAACATTATCGATTACACTTCTTGACTACGGTTTTGCTCGACGTATTTTTGAACAAGCCTACCGGCCACCCGTAAAGAAATGTACGTGTTTTATTCAAGGACGAAGAAAGCACATTATATTAGCAATTATGTTATGAAGCTGCGTTTGCCAAATGAAGTTTCAAATACATTCAAAGGTATGAAAAATGCGACAATATTATAGCCAGTAGCAGTGCATTTGGAAGAAAAAAATAATGTCTAAATTCCTACCTCTTCAAAAGATAAGCAAAATTACAGTATCTCGTGCTTCAAGCATGGACCATATAATTTTGTGTTTGTTGGCTTTTTCAATGATGATATGTTATGTATATAAGTATTTTGTACTTGACATATATCCAGAATCAAGTTATAGTGTACCTCACATATGAAATTTATTTTGTAAACAACATAATACATAGCTAATATTTCTCTATGTGTATAAATTAAATATTCAGGTCATTATCCATGAAGGTAAACATGTATACTTCATGCTGAATGTAGTATATTAGGAAATTCCTGAGCCTGTTGACAACTTTGTTTTAAGAAGGAAACTGACCTACATACTTACTCTATTATTGTGTCTTAGCTTTTAATATAATGTTGTTTATTTGAATTATTGCTTATTATTGCTTGAACATCTTATTGTCGTGTTCAGTGTTTAATTTGGGTGGAATTATTTCAACGGCATAACAAAGTGCTCAATAATATTCTTGGACTAAAACATTAATACATTAATTTCGAATTATAGTGATTTCAGTCAAGGAAATTTTGGATTATATTATTGTGATACATCAAAAGACTGTTAAAACGTCATCACATTCCAGACCATTGCTGGCCACATTAGAGCATTCGAGACTGAGGACAAATCAACACATTCAGTATCGGAATGTTATGGAATACCAATAGAATTCAATTGGCGATTCATATAATTGACTTATGATAGAACGTTAAATACTATTTGGGATTTAATTTACAACACTGTAAGTTCTTTCTAAATGTTCGCTTACTACTTGTAGGAAATAAATTATTTCTTAACTTTTACATAAATTGTTGGTTTTCGCTCTTTTCTCTTACTTAGATATGACCATAGAGTCGTAACAGAAAGTTTTCTTCTCGTCTGCGATATGAATATATTTAAAATATTTCAGCATTGTTTACATTCACTTTGTTTCGGAATGTTCTAAGTCCCAAGCATTTTAAATTCACATATTTGAGTGAAACCAATCATAATACCATCTAATGTGGAGAACTTTCTTTAAAATCTTACCCAGGAGGGTTAAGTCCTAAAAAACAATTAATTGTTCCACCTTGCCAGAAAATATCATCTTTCTGAGGCGAATGCTTCTTTAACGAAGCAAGAAATAAAAAAATAGATTGGTCCAATATTTGATGGAGACAAATATTTGGGAAAATTTTCTTTGAGTATGATTAGTAAGTCTCAATCTGGCTCTGAAATCAAAGTCGCTGACTTGAAATTTAAACACCAGATAGAAACAGAGAACAGATCAGCGGCTTTAGAAAACAGGAAATCAGTTAAATGCAAAGGAAAATGCAATTACGGAAATGAATAAAGAAATATGCAATTGCAGAAAAAACAATAAGAGAAATGTAGTTGCAGAAAAGATGAAAGAGAGAGAGACAGATGCAAATGCAAATGGAAAAAGAAGAGATGGAAATGCAATTTAGACTAAAAGAATTAGAACTGGCAAGTGGAAAGCACCCCCCACCCTTTACATACAATTCAGGTTTAAATGTTACCAGAAATATTAAGTTAGCACCCTCTTTTAATGAATAAGACGTAGATCAGTAATTTCCCCGTTTTGAAAAAATTGATGAAAATTTGAAATGTCCAAGAGTGCATTTGCTCTATTATTACAAAGTGTACTTATTAGCAAAGCTCGTGACGTCTAAACTTCACTGTTAGTAAAACAAAATGCTGATTATTATGTGGTTAATGGAACGTATCTTGAAGGGTTATAAGACGGTACATGAAGGATATCGGAAAAGGTTTTAGGAACTGCAAAAAAGGACATACCCATATAGATTTTGCAAGAGAAAAAGAACAATTATTAGATAGGTGGTGCTCATCCAAGAAGGTTGATCAAGACAGAAAATCCATAATAGCTGAAGAGTTCAAGAATTGCGTCCATAGTGAGGTTAAGACCTACCTTGAGAGCAAAATGTCGAACTTTTAGAAAATGCTGCTCGTACAGCTGACGATTATTGCCTGATTCGCAAAGTTTCTTTTTGTCAGTAAGTCTTCCTCTAAGCAGTTTGTTTTTCGTTAAAAAATCTCAGTTTCATACGAGTACGTCCAAATTTCAATCTGGCACAACTTGTAGAAATCAGGTTTCTGATAAAACTGATCAGAAATCCTTATCTCCTCCTACGTGCAATCTGATTTTGTTAAGGAGAATTATAAACTATTCACGTAGAAAGGTTCTATATCACGTATTGGTTAATCTGTCAAGTCTAACACTAAATAAAATTTTAAGGGAAACACGAGCTTCTCAGAGTCTTTTGGTATCAGGTTCTTTGCCTTTTTCTGAGAAGTATTCTTCTAATTAAAATGTTTTTATTCAGGGAGTAGATGGTGACTTTGTTAATGTTCCTCTCAGTTGTGTACGTGTGTAATCAAACTCAGTCTCAGGACCCGTGACAGTCGGAACTGTTATGTCTTTTCCCATCTACGGTATTCATTTATTTCTTGGTAACAACCTAGTTGGAGATAAGGTTGTGGTTAATCCATTTGTAACGAACAAGCCTTGTTTGCACCACGTATTGACCGTTCAAGAGGTGTTGATTACAGTGATCCTCTTTTGTTTTACTACATATTCTCTTTTTTTCTTATCAAGGTGACAGAAAGCAATCAGTCATTGTTGTAAAGGAACAATATCCCAAGATCTCCTGTTTGTTTGAAAGGGCCAAAGAAAAGGGAGATCAACTGAGGTACCCGCGGGTGAGGAGCTGTCAGTGAGCTATCAGATTTTTGTTCCGAACGTGTATAGACATGAAAATCTTAGTCTAACCATGAAACTACTTTGGCTGGTTATTTAGTGGTCAATAAGACTTATCACAAAATCTAAAATTATTTTTATAGGGCAAACATTAAAATTGTAAATACTGTAAATTTTGTCACACCTGTAAAATGGCAGGAACACCTAATCAGAAGATACCTAAAACTCATTTGCAATCAATTCCTGCATTTGACCAAATATTTAGTAGAATAATAGCAGACTGTGACGGTCCTTTATCTAAGACCAAGTCAAAAATGACATTAAGGTATGACAGAAATACAAAGGAAAAGAGTATTCAGCCCGGTGATAACGTTCTAGCTCTCTTGCCATACCTTAAAGTCCTCATTAGGCTATGTATTGTGGTCCTTACAAACTTAGAAAGAAAGAAAGTGACTTAAATTTATCATTAACTATCCTGGGAGGAGAAAATAAAAGCAACTTTGCCATATAAAAATGTTAAAGGAGTATGTTGATAGGTGTGGCCATGTTAATCCTGCAGTCAATCTAGTTGTAACTACCTAATACAGTGAGAACTTAGGTAAAGGAGTAAAATCACACTGTAGTGACTTAGGTGTAACCAATGTTCCGAATTCTGAAAGTTGAATAAACTGGACCAGAAACTTTCACA
>JAECUM010038740.1:0-22728 GCA_016617855.1 Megalonaias nervosa | reverse complement strand
GTGTAAGATCCAGATGCGATAGAGCAATTGATAAGTATTGTGTTTACATCTGTTATATTTACTGATAGTTCACCATCATACGTAATAACTTGGTCAAAAGCAGTATAAGCTTTTTCAGTAAATCCTAAAAGTTTTGCAATACTTCTTTCTCCTGCTTCAAAACCGATTACCATGTTTTTCAGAGTTAGCCTAGCTCGTAACGTGTTATAATTCGCTGCCAACTCGAAATTATTAGCTTTACCGCCAGCGTTTGTTATAAGCTCTTTGATTGTCTTATTTAGATCAGTGATGTTATAAGCTCCTTGTGGAATTTTTAATCTTCTTGTTGCAGATTCTGTAACCGGAGTAACCGGAGTAACCGGAGTAAATAAAATTTCATCATTAACATCAGTCTTTACATTAGCCATAGCATTCCAACAAGTACAAGAAATTAATCCAATTTCATATTGTTTTGCAGGATCTAGTTCTATTGGTGGGTTGTAATTTACTGTAAAATTCGCGCTGTTTCCTGTTATTTGTGATGAATCAAGCAATAATGTTGTTGACATTATACTAATATTTTAGATAAGATCGCGGTGTAAAATTTCATACTCGGACGATGTTAGTAATCCGCTCGATCTTAGATGATCAAGTATGTCAATAATTTCATTATCAATCTCTACACTTTCATTACCAGCTTCTTTAGAGGATATCAACAGCATTAGCCGATTGACTATGTCTGCGTTTGATGTAAAAACTTTAACTCCATGTCCAGTGATTTCCTCTTGTAATGTTTTATATCGTTTATCGTCATAATAATCAAACAGTCTTTTAAAATTCCAACCTTTACCATATTCTTTTGGTCTATTTCGATATTGATATGCTGTTTCTAGAAAAACATAAGCAATAACTCCATCTCTAATATCATTAACCAATCTTAAAATACTTTTTTCATCTTCCTGATCTTTAATTTCATCATCAGCATTTTTACCAACTTCTATAATTCTTTCTAGTTTTGGTATCAAATAGTTATATTCGTCTTCTGGCCAATCTCGAATATTGTTAATATTAGTGATATTGTGTTTTTTAATAAACTCTTCATACTCATTATTATCTATTTTTACACTAGCTTGTTTTCTAAAAAATTTTATCTGTTTTTCGATAGGCATTCCTAATGCAATAGTTTTGGTTATTATTTTTTGTTTCTCAGCCAATTCCTCTGTTTGTTCTGACAATTTTTCCATCATCCTTCTTAACTCGTCTGGATTAACCGTCATTCTTGTTATAGCTTGTTGAAGTTCAAGAGGATTGTTCATTAACCTGTCAAACTCAGCTTGTCGTGCAGCAGGATCAACAATATGTCTTACAAGTTCGTTTACAATTTTCACAGTTTCTTCTTTCGATCTTTCTCCAAGTAAACCTAACAAACCTTTCTCTTTCATTTTTGCTAGTTCTTCTGGAGATAATGTTTGTATTTGTGGTTGCTTACCAAGTACTGCCTCAGTAATAGGTTTGAAAAGTTTAGCAGTTTCTTCTTCTGCTTGAACTTGTCCACGTCGAGCTTCTTCCACCTTTTTCTTAAAAGCCGCTCGAGTTTCGAGAAACTTTTTTAGTAATTCGATTTTCTGTTGATGCTTGTCCATTATTTTTATACGCTTTACAAAATTAGATCACAGAAACTTGTCAAGGCAACAACGAAACATCTTGGTTGGATCACGAGCTAGTTTGTCAAATAAAAAGAAACTATAGCGATCTTTAGTTGCTCGATGATATAATTCGATAAATTTATCTTTTGTAACATCACCACATTGTTCGTTTGCAATATTTCTAACGTCAACATTATCTAGTCCGGGAAATAATATGAAACAACCCGTATTTCGCCTAATAAACCTATCGACATTATAAAAACCTTGGGCAAGATAAACAGAATTACATCTTTTATTACGTGATAGTGAAAAATATGATCTAATCTTGTTCATCTCCTCGTTGTTTAGCGGAATATCATCAAAGACGATTATCTTATGCTCTGACGAATCTAGTTCGTTCACTGGAACGAGTTCTTCTGGTTGTTTTATCAAAAATATATCATCACCAATGCCAAATTCATCACGAAGTTTATCATTATACTCGTTTAGTAATTCATATTTGTCTTGTTGGGGGTTGATGGTGTAAATATACACCTTATCATAGTTAAAGTTATTATTGAGTAAAAGATTTAATAACAAATTTGTTTTGCCTGATCCAGTTCGCCCAACAATAAGATAATGACAGTCTGGAAGTTCATTGTTATGTTTATGCTTCACCAATCGCTCGGTGTCAAAGTTTATTATCTTCGCCATCATATAATTTTATGTTATATTAAACCAACAATTTTTATCTATGATAATAAATAATGAGCTACTATACAAAATTTGGAACATTGGCAGGAGATTTAGCAACAGAAGGTTATCAAGGTGATCTATCCAAGTATGCAACTCTTGATCAGCTTAAAAATGAAATCATTAATTTGTTAAACATTACTAGTGTAGACCCTGATGAGGTAGTTGTTTTTCAGAATAAAAGAGGAAAATTAAAGACGAGTAATGTACAACTGTCAGATGTACTTGTGCGAATTCCTAGTGCAGTTGCAAATAATATTGTTACTTTTAATGACCAAGGCAATATACAAGATTCTAATACGTCAATTAATGATTATGTTAAAAAAGCTGGTGATTTATTTAATGGAACCGTTATTATGAACCAGAACAAGATTACATACCTTGGACATCCAACAGAAGACAATGATGCGGCAACAAAGAAGTATGTTGATGATCAGGAATCAAAGTATGTGTCAGTGCGTGGTGGTATAATGTACGCATTTCTTAACATGAGCAATAATGGCATTAGTAATCTTAGAACACCAGAATCTGATTTTGATGCTGCAACAAAGAAATATGTTGATGATCAGGAAGTTCCAATTAACTATGAAATCACTAAAATCAAAACTGATTTTACTAATCATGTAAATACGTTTTTAACTTTTCGCAGAAACCTAAACAAAACTAATAAAGAATTTTTTGGAGATCCACCAAATGTTGATATTACACTCGCTGATATTAACACAAAACTCAACGATATTATTAGTGGAATTCCTAGTATTGTTGAAAAAACGAATTTGATTAAAATTCCTCACAAACAAATTAAAAATATCGTTTATACAGTTGATTCTGGATCTGGTACGTGGACATTACAAAATAACTCTATCAAACATACTGCAGAAGTTTCTGGTGTGTATAAATTTTCAGTGTTTAGCATTGAAAAGTTTAGGATATTTACCAGATATCATCTAACACGTCATTCAGCTGATATTTCCTCTGGAATTGTATCAGTAATAATAAACAAAGGTGTTGAAGAAGAATTTATACTTGATCCAGATAATAAAACTTTAACCAGTGCACCTTATTCTTGGTGTTTAGAATTTGTAGCTGAAACATAGCTACCTTACTGATTAATCAAACCCTAAGACTATGTAAACAAATATTATAATGAAAAAAAGTATAGTTGATTTCAATCACATTTCAAAAGATATCCCAGAACAAGATGTAGAAGCATTGATTCAGTACTACAAATATTATCATAAAAAACTGTGGTGTATGAAAAAATGTTACAAATATTATAACAAAATACTTCTAGTCATATCATATCTGCCATTGTTATTAACAGGTTCTGGAATAATTTCAAGTGGGGCATCATTAAATCCGTTTTTATTAATTATCTCTGGCGTTGGAGTTTCTCTAACAACAGCATGTAAAAAGATTGAACCTAAACTTGCGACTAAAAGAAATAGTTGTGTTGTAGCTAGTATCACATATAAAAAATTACTTGATCAGATTCGGTCTTATTTGCGGGGTATAAAATATGATATGGACGATTTGATACGCGAATTTCGTATTACTGATAGTATGTTAACAGATATTTTGCCAATGAGGGTTAGCAAGTATGAAAAAGATTATCAAAAGAAGTATGAATAATGTAAAATTTTATCTAAAACTTAAGAATAATGTACTTACCTTTTTCATTTTTGTGAAGTCCGTTCAAGTCCAATATCCACTTCCGCCCAAAGCCTAATGTAATTTTGTATGATTGTCCTTATATAACCTTCCATTATGCGTCAGTGGTTTTTCCCAAAAACTCGTGACATTTCCGGAGATAAAGTTACTTGATAGCTGTTGGTGTACATGTGCGGGCTGGTCTTTGTAGAAGTTAGTTGTAAAATAAAATTGTTTTTAAGATAGAGAGAAGAAATAATTTGTACTTTCACTCTTACTTTAAGATAAAGCAAAGGGGTAGCTTATATTTGGGCTAGAATCGGCCTCTTGTTTTTGGGAAGTAAATTTTTTGAGGTGGAGTTGGGACAGAGAGGTGAGTAATTTATATTTATTCTGAGAGTTGGGAGGGGGTGAAAAAGGTCTTTGGGCTAGAATCGGCCTTTTCATCTACTACTATGATGTCTCTTTTATCAAGACATTATTTTTTTCCCCTAATTTGCACATGAATATATGAAAAGACGCACATATGATGGGATGTTGGAATATCCACCTCTTAACTGTTGCCAACCTTTTTTTATTCTTCATTGACCAATCTGAGATGGCTGCACAGTGATAACAAAACAACAGGCCCAAGAAGGGCTGAGAATGCTCAATTGGCTGACATTTGGCCAAGAAATTTGGGTCATTACCATATATGCTTGCTTATAAGATGAGCCCAACTGCAAACTGCACAGACCCAGATCTACCATTGCATAATGCACTGGCAGATCTGGATCTGTGCAGTTTGTTGGGAGTAATCAGTAGAACAAACAACATAGACCCTGATCTGCGGGCACATTATGCTGTGGCATATCTGGATCATTGCTTTGCAGTTTGACTTAATTATGAGCCAGTATATACACTGTATGGTGAGATGCTTTCTTTAGAATTTATTCCTGTGCTATTGCACGCATGTTATGAAAATGATTGTTGTAAGGGTTCTTTACACCCCCCACCCCCCATTTGGGCTCAGGGATATAAAAAATCCCCAATGCATTATTGCTGCATGTTGCAAGAAGCGACTGAGTGGGGGCAACATGCTTGCTGTCAGTTGAATTGAGGCTATTGGTTGCAACTCTTATGCAACACGCGACTTTGTAGAAGGCAGGTGGGACCTCAAATTCAATTTTACATAAAGCATCCTTACATAAAATAAAATAAAAATTAAAAAATAAATTAAAATTAAAATATTTTCAAATGATAATACACCATAAAAAATTTGGCTGCCATTACTGAAAACAGAAAACCATCAAACATTTTAAAAACTGCTCAAAAGTTTGACCAAATTTCACAGAAAAACACGTTTTAGCAAAGAAAAGCTTTAAAATTCTACATAGGCTGCCAATCTGCCATCAGATATGGCCACCATTTCTAAACAGAGAATAATCATGAAATTGCTTCTAAAACTCAGGTTGACAGAATTTGACCAAATTTGTTAAAAAAAACATTCTTACATAAAGGGATTTCAGATTTATACAAATGGTGCCAATCCACAATCAAATATTACTGCCATTACTAAATATATGTGAACTTTTGAACAGTGGCTTTGCAAAGTCACTCAAAAGAGATTGGACCAAATTTGACTAAAAGCTGACTACAGCATAAAGGGTTTTGCCATTTTTCGCAGAATAGAACAATGCTAAAATAGAAAAACATAACTTTACCTGTACTTGTACATATAGAATGAAATGTCGAACAGAATGTGACCAAGATTGACAGAATGAATTCTGTCATTAAGGCCTTTCATTACAGGATAGCAAAGTCACTCAAAAGAGATTGGACCAAATTTGACTAAAAGCTGACTACAGCATAAAGGGTTTTGCCATTTTTCGCAGAATAGAACAATGCTAAAATAGAAAAACATAACTTTACCTGTACTTGTACATATAGAATGAAATGTCGAACAGAATGTGACCAAGATTGACAGAATGAATTCTGTCATTAAGGCCTTTCATTACAGGATAGATGATGCTAAAGATACAGAAATAGAGAAACCCTTAAGCAGTTGTTTTCATGATATTTTGCAATCAACATTATTGAAAAAATAGTAGAAATTAATAACTAGTGTATTACTTTTCACCTTGCAGAATGAATAATGATTTGAAATGGGGTTTCTTTTATGTCTGCCTGTTACCTGTATTCGTACTATTTTGCAGTTTCTGATGCGCCAGTCCTGTAATGTGGTATTGCCAGAGAGATGGGCTCCAAGAACCAATATGCCAACTTTCACCCTACCCCATCTGCTGGAAGGTTGGAATTATCCATACACCAAAGATACCAAGTGTACCTTCCCATACATATGGCAGGCCAGTGTTGGTCGATGCTGCTACCCAGTCTTCAATTGTGGACCAGGTGATTCAATTACACTTAATTTGTTGTGTTTATATCCCCAGGTGGAGTGGGGAAGGTGGTTGGGATAGTATGCAGGATTTGTTCATAAAAGCATTGAATTTGGGTTAGAAAGATCACAGCCATCAATCTCTTCATGCATAATGTGAGCCTGTGCTGATGAAAGAGAGCTGAACCTTTTACATTATGTAAGAGGTGGATCACAGATACAGACAACTGTACTGTCTCATGCTTTTATTGACATAGACCTTGGTAATTCATTAGTGGGACTGGTAACCATGGTAATAGAAGAAGTTAGTTCACCTTCAGATAGAGTTATGAAGACTGAGAAAATCAAATTTGCAGCTGCAAATAGTGAATATACTGATTAAAATTATATATATATATATATATATATATATATATATATATATATATACACATATGAGTGTGTGTGTGTGTGTGTGTGTGTGTGTGTGTGTGTGTGTGTGTGTGTGTGTGTGTGTGTGTGTGTGCGTGTGTGTGTGTGTGCGTGCATGTGTGTGTGTGTGCTCAATATATGCAGAATGTATTATGCTGTGATGTTGTCCTGTCTGTCTATTACTAGTTTGATTTTTGCACAATGATTATTGTTGTCCACCATTTACTAAACTGTTGCCAAATTATGTGGATGGAATGCGTTTGGGTTATGGAAGAATCCTATCCATTTTGAACTGTCTTGAAAATTTTGTTATCACTACTCCTCTTAAATGGATGGTCATATTAGCATTGGGTTTATCTAGAAGATTTCTTATGATGTCTGATTGGTCCTGAATTAAAATGGAGCCAATCTGATTTCAGGTATGACCTCACAGCAGCCATCTTGGAAATTTTTTTATTTGCTGCTTCTCCAGACCAAAATGTCATGTTGAGATGAGGTCTTCATCAGAAGACTTCTTACGATGTCTAGTTGGTCCTGTATGAAAATGGTGCCACTCACCCAGCAAATCGGGCTGCCACTGCTACCATCTTGAGAATCTTTTTATCAATACTCCTTCTATATGAATGGTCATAAAAAAACATATTGTGATGTCTGGTTGGTCCTGTATGGAATGGTGCTGCACAGACATTCAGTATGGCCATCACAGTGGCCATCTTGAAAATATTATAACTCTTATATGACTGCCACAGTGGCCATCTGGAAAATCTTTTTATGACTATTTCTCTTAGGTGACAGGTCATATCAACTTGTGTCTGCATCAGAAGACTTCTTATGATGTTTACTTGGTCCTAAATGGAAATTGTGCTGATCTGATATCTAATATGGTCACCATGGTGGTCATCTTGAAAATCTTTTAAGCAATAACCCTCTTACAAGAAAAGTCACTTTGACATGGAGGGTGGAGTTTCCCAAATGAAAATGATGCCAATTGACTTTCAATATGAACACCATGTTGACCACCTTGAAAACAGTCATCAATACTCCTTCCAAATGGATGGTTATATCAACTGAGGTTTTAATCAGTATAATTCTTATAATAATTAGTTCATCCTAAATGAAAATGGTGCCAGTCATACATCAAGTATAGCTGCCATGAGGGCTGTCTTGAAAATCTTGCTATCATTATCCTCCCCTCCCCCCACCAGCAATGGATGATTATCATGACATGGAGTTTTCACCAAAATGATTCCTACTTGGGTCCTAAATGAAAATGGTGCCAATCTCACATCCAGCACGTCCATCAAAGCAGCTGAAAAACTTGTTATGGTTCAAGAACATCAGAGATGGTTTCAACACTCGGCAGTTAAAATGAAGAAATGGTACTATTCCATATTGCACATTAGAGCATTAGTCCCTT
The DNA here is from genome assembly GCA_016617855.1 of Megalonaias nervosa. Taxonomy (NCBI): domain Eukaryota; kingdom Metazoa; phylum Mollusca; class Bivalvia; order Unionida; family Unionidae; genus Megalonaias; species Megalonaias nervosa. Next base: position 14,516 of record JAECUM010038740.1, on the reverse strand, counting down.
TGAGGGACTCTTGTTTGATGACAGGCTGGTATCCCAGTTGAAAGAAACTGTGTTAGAGAATATGCAGGATCATTTTATGGAGATGCTGAAGCATGAACAAGCATAAACCAAACAGTTTAATATTTACGACATATGATACATTTAACTCATCAGTATGTACAAGACATTCTCCACAGATTTTGCAACTTTTCATTTCATTATTGACTCTAGAATTTGTAACATGTGGAACAGTCATTGAATTTTTATGGATTATTATTGGATATAGGCAGAGAAATTACAGTAAGAATGAATTATGTGCATGATGTTTACAAAATTGTCTAATTAGCTAAAAATTATGGGGCACAAGCAGCTAGGCACAGCTTGGTGCTACAGGGGCACAAGCAGCTAGGCACAGCTTGGTGTTGCTGGTGCACAAGCAGCTAGACACAGCTTGGTGCTACTGGGGCATAAGCAGCTAATCACAGCTTGGTGCTCAGGGCACAAGCAGCCAGACATAGCTTGGTGCTCATGGCACAAGTAGTCATGCACAGCATGATACTCTGGGGCATAAGCAGCAAGGCACAGCTTTGTGCTACTGGGGCACAAGCATCTAGGCACAGCTTCATGCTCATGGCACAAGCAGCTAGGCACAGCTTGGTGCTTCTGGGGCGTAACAGCAGTGATACTGACAACATTGTTGGGGCTGAAGAAGTGCAAAACAAGAATTACCTTGAATTCCTGTAAAAAATTTCAGTTGGTAGAGTATTAGTCCATTTGAGGGACTCTTGTTAAATGTTTATTGTTGACAAGGAATAGTCTACTTTGACTGGGGACTAGTGCAGAGAATAGATATGCAATGTAAGGATAGCAGGTATGTATTGCATAATTAAACTTTGTTTTACCCCCCCACATAATAATAATAATAATAGTAATAATAATAATGTCTTTATTTAAAAATGGTAACCCATTTAGTTAAGTACAACTAATTTCCCTTTAGGCCCTCGTACATAGCAGCAAATGATCACTTCTGCTTAGATATACAGTAACTTTAGACTATTCTGCAAAAATGTGGCATGTAATAAGTTTATATCCATATTAAACTTTTTCAATAAACATTATTTGATACAGAAGTAGGAAGAGACCTTCATGCACTGAATTTATATGTATGACATTTTTACATACTTCTATAAATATGCTAATTATGATGCTAAAGGACTTTCAGCTGTTGAAATTTTGTAGCAGCTCTAAATCCATATAAATAAATTTGAATCCATTCATGAAAGCATTGTTTTATTTTGTGTTTGTTTATCACTCATCATTTTCTGCATTTCATTTGCATTTATTCTGGATTCATTTGTATTCAATTTGCATTTCATTGCATTCTTTCTGCATTTCATTGCATTCATTCTTCATTTCATTTGCATTCTGCATTTAATTTACAGTCATTCAGCATTTCATTTGTATTCATTCTGCATTTTTTTGAAAATGTCAATTACTATAAAAATTATTGGAATCATTGAAAATAGGAATTTTAATTTGGCCAGATTACTGAAGATGGACATGTTGATGTTTATTTGTGACTGTTTATTTGTCATTGTTGTTTTTCTTAAATTAGGTCACCTGTACCATGTACACAAGAGTGTATACATGTACTAGGTTCATGACCCTGGTGTAGTACCTGATTTACCTGCACGTTATGAAGCAGCAGATCTGGGTCTGGCCATGAAGTCAGGAAGCTCTGAACACAAAAATTGAAATTGGATTTAGAAACTCTAAAACTGAAAATCATCAATCATCAGTCATCAATCATTAATCAAGCTCAATCTTGTGGAAGACAATTGGCTTATATATTGACATACAAAATTATTAGATAATCCCAAAAATGTCATGATTTGGAGTCGAGTAATATATCGGCATTTTTTAAACTTGACCACGAGTTAAGATATTTATCTTGCACAAGTTTATGACTATAGGGTCTGGAATACATAAAAATTCAAACTTTAGTTTCAGCTCAACATTTTTTCCTCTATGAAACAGGTGTTAGTTTTGAATAGTTGTTTCTAATTGGGTGATACTGAAAACCCAATCACAAAGTCTTAAACTTTACTTTGAGTTCAACATTTTTTTCCCCCACCTATCACACTGATTTTAGTTTTGAATGGTTGTTTCTGATTGGGTGATACCGATGATAGTTTTGAATGGTTGTTTCTGATTGGGTGATACTGAAAACCCAATCACAAAGTCTTAAGCTTTATTTTGAGTTCAACATTTTTTTCCCCCCACCTATCTCACTGATGATAGTTTTGAGTGGTTGTTTCTGATTGGGTGATACTGATGATAGTTTTGAATGGTTGTTTCTGATTGGGTGATACTGATGATAGTTTTGAATGGTTGTTTCTGATTGGGTGATACTAAAAACCCAATCACAAAATCAAGCTCATGATTTGTTTATGATCTTCAGATCCAGTTCTGGCAGACGAATGTGCATAACGTTATACAAGCAAAAAATTGGTATACTTTGCTCTTTGAAACTATTTTCACAAAGCCTGAGGAGAATTGTCTGCAGAAATGAGAATGATCTGTAAGAAAATGCCTTAAATTGCTATATCTTTAGCGATAGCTTGATGAAAATACCATCACCTACTTTCCCAAATTTAATTATTAAAAACTGTTTTTATTTTCAGAAGATGTGTTTTAAACTATAAAGCCATGTCCTCATTTCATTGCAAGCCCTGTTGTGGGAAAGTAGTGCAAGTATGTTACATTATGAAAAATGTCTAACAATTTGATTTACCCATTCAACAGGTTATGGCGTAGAATTCTGCAGTGTGGATAGGGGCAACGACTCGTGTGTGGTGTGCAAGAACTCATCTAAACAGTACCATCTTGTGCACTCATATGATGGAGTAAATGCAATGTGTTTCGATGTTAATAAAAGTGATGAAGAAGAGTGTATTGAGGGTGAGTATAGTAGCTATATTTTGTGTATTCTCCATGCCGTTTGATGTTTTCCTGACTTAATATTTTACCCATCTGGCGAGATGAGTTTGGAACTTGTGTTCCCAGTTATCTGTGGCAAAAAAGAAATGTAACTTTTGGATAGGTTGCAGAGTTTTTTTAAATTTATATGTCATCATTAATAAATATCTACTCCCCAAATTTATCCAGAAATCATATTTTCATATTTGTAATAATTTTTAGTAGTAAATAAATTTTCTGGCCATCAAGCACATTTATGGGGATTCAAAGAAAATGTAAAAGAAACTCAAGTAGGCACATAAACTAAGGAATGTTCAGAAACAGATGATTGAATTGATGGCCATCATATCAGGAAAACACTTGTCTTAAATTTCATATATTTTGTGCATATTTATTAGTATGGATATTAAAATAACTATATATTCTCTGAATCTTGTTAAAGGTAAAGAATGATTAAAAAGGAGAAAATATGTTTAGAATAAGTTTATTTATACATGAAAAATATACATACATACACTGTTTAAAACTGTTTATTTTATTAGTTTTAATATTTAGTTTGAGTAAGCCCATGATCTGAGATGTTAAATGACATTTTGTTAAGCCATTCAGCAGTTTGGTCAAGAATCGAATGTGTGATTTAGCGTGGTTAATTTGTCTCTCATCTCATTCTCCTTGGGTCATGGGTTCTGTCCTAAGTTCAGGTTGGCTGCCTCATTGTGTCGATGGATAAAGACACATTACTGCCATTTCCTAAGTGTATTTTAGCTGTTACTGTGTTAAAAGTGCCATTAATACCAGACAAGCACCTTGTCAGGCATCCCTTACTGCATTTGGCCGACATTGATTAATTGTAGGCATTATGAATTAGATGAAATTTGAAATAGCTGTTGCTTACTTTTCGCATCATGTATGTTAGTTTTATAAAACAATGTATCTGATGCTTTGTGACTGAAAAAATGCATTGTGTTTATGCAATCAAGCTTGTAATACTAATTTACACATGTCTGTGCTCCTTCTCTCTCTGTCTTTCTCTATTTTTGCACAGACGCACAAAATCAGCGATCATGTCAAATTCAATGTGTCTGATACCACTTACATGGGAATGACTGGAAGTGACATTTATACACAGAAATGCTACCAGAATTCTTTCTTTGTGAAAGAAAACACCCAAATGGTATGATGATTTTATTTGAAATCAAGGATGTAATGCAACCTAGTTTTCCTATCCCACTTTCAACAAGCATTAAACTTGCCTGGAACATCAATACACAATTCTGACAACAAAGATACCAAATTTCTGGACACGATTTTTAGGAATGATTTTTATTAGCACATATATTATCATCTTTTACATTAATTATGGTATTTATTTACAATGAATAATGGTATAAAATTACATGAAATTTAATATTCTTTATTCTCTGTTTAAAATTCCTAGTCAGTTAGAATTTTTTTTACTTGCTCTGGAACATTTTCAGCCAATTCTAAACTCCTGAACAAAGCACAGTACAGGTATATTCAATTTAATTAAATATTTCTAATGTATTGGCTATAATACCTAGAAGCTCTGCATGTGAGAGAAACAAGTTGTTGCTTACAGAGACATTCTGAACATACCTCACAATGAGATAGTATGTACTGAGTGGTTCTGGGCAGAAGACAGGATGAGACATTGTGTAACAATGAGATAGTATATACTGAGTGGTTCTGGGCAGAAGACAGGATGAGACACGTGTAACAATGAGATAGTATATACTGAACGGTTCTGGGCAGAAGACAGGATGAGACATTGTGTAACAATGAGATAGTATATATTGAGTGGTTCTGGGCAGAAGACAGGATGAGACATTGTGTAACAATGAGATAGTATATACTGAGTGGTTCTGGGCAGAAGACAGGATGAGACATTGTGAAACAATGAGATAGTATATACTGAATGGTTCTGGGCAGAAGACAGGATGAGACATTGTGTAACAATGAGATAGTATGTACTGAGTGATTCTGGGCAGAAGACAGGATAAGATATTGTTTATGGGGCTATTATGGATAAAATTTGGATGGAATGTTATTTTAAAGAGCAGACTTGATATAACAGAATGAGATGTTATTTTCAGTGTGATGTACTTGGATTTGTAATAGCTCAAACTTTGCATTTGGAGTTGTATCCGAAGTAGTAATGTCTAATCCTGTCTCATCAGGAGCACTTAGATAGTATCAAATCATGTCTCATCAAGAGTGCCTGTATACATGTAGATAGTGTCTAATCATGTCTTATCAGTGTACCTGTGTAGAAAGTGTCTAATCATGTCTAATCAAGAGAGTGTATAGATAGTGCCTAATCATGTCTCATCAGTGTACATGTGTAGATAGTGTCTAATCATGTCTCATCAGTGTACCTGTGTAGATAGTGTCTAATCATGTCTCATCAGTGTACCTGTGTAGATAGTGTCTAATCATGTCTCATCAGTGTACCTGTGTAGATAGTGTCTAATCATGTCTAATCAAGAGAGTGTATAGATAGTGCCTAATCATGTCTCACCAAGAGTACATGTATAGATGGTGTCTAATCATGTTTCATCAAGAGTGTCTGTATAGTGTTTAATCATGCATTGTGTCAAGAGTGCCTTTGTAGGGTGTCTAATGTCTTGTATCAAAAGTTTCGGCGTATATAGCCTCTTATCATGTTTCATATTGAAAGTGCCTGTATAGATCATTTCTAATCATGTCTTATGTCAAGAGTGCCTGTTTAGATGGTGTCTGAACATGTGCCATGTGAAACATGCCTGTGCAGATAGTGTCTAATCATGCCTTATGTCATGGGTACCTGTGTAGAAAGTGTTTAATCATGTCTCATATCAAAAGTGTCTGTGTAGATTGTGTCAAATTATGTCTCATATCAAGAGTGCCTGTGTAGATCTAATCAGGTCCCATATCACACTGCCAGTGTACATTGAGTCTAATCAAGTTTCATGTCAGAGAGGGCCCTTGTAGTGTAAAATAATGTCTTGTCAAGATTGCATGTGCAGATAGTGTTTAATCATGTCTCATCAAAAAGTACAAGTACAAATTGTCTAATCATGTCTCATATCAAGAGTGCCAGTGTAGATCATGTCTAATCAGGTTCCATATCACCATGCCAGTATGCACTGAGCCCAATCAGGTTTCATGTAAAAAATTGCCATTGTCGTGTCAAATAATGTCTCATCAAGATTGCATGTGCAGATAGTGTTGAATCATGACCCTTATCAAGAGTACCTGTTTAGATTGTGTCTAAGTGTCAAGAGTACCTGTTGTGTCTAATCATGCCACATCTCAAGAATGCATGTGTAGTACTTGGGGTTTAGCTCTCATGATAGTAAATCTGTGGAAACATATTGATATTAAAAATTCAGTAACTTTAAATTTATGAATAGTCATGATGAAATCTATATTTATCAGTATAGTTATGTCCTTGGTGATAGCTTCTGTGTAGAGAAAACCATATGGGCCATGGCATTTTTGGGGTCTACATGTGTTTGAAACTTGTTTTTAACTCTACACTGACTGGTTTGCATTCTTCCATATCATTAGTACTGTGAGTCCTATAGCCACCCTTGATTTACGTGAGAGACCTATAAATAGTCGCACAGTGTGTCAGTAAACAGTGTGCATTGTTCTGCTTGTCAAAGTTTACATTAGTGAATATTAAATTATATTGCAAGTTCATGCATACCAACAATAACAATGGTGCATTTCAAACAGCATTTAATTATTTTAGCTTCATTTCAGAAAATCAGAAAAAAAAGATATTAAAATCGATCTGTCCATTCAAGAGTTATCTTGTTTGCTATCGCATTTATCTGTCTTAAATGTAAGATTGGAAAATATTATCGGCATTGTCATATGTTGTAATAAATGAATAAAAGGTCACCGTGACCATGTGTACACGTATTCATAAAATGGGAATTTAAAAGACAGAAAGTTCTTAAAATTCTTCCAGAACACATAATTTTAAAGGAAAATAATGCAGGCACAAGCCAGTTGAAATACAAAATATCCAAAACATTCACTGAATGAAATTGGTTGGACACAAAATCACAAGTTGTTCAGCATTAGGTATGATAGAGAAAGTGATCATATCCAAAGCACATAGTTTTAAAACACAACTAAGAAATATCCAGTTGGTGACCATAATTACTCTATCTATGGTAAATTATCTAAAGTTAATTTATTCAATTGCATAGATATTGACCAATGCACAGAACACCCCATCTTGCATAGTCCAATCTACACTCTACATACTGCACACACACCGACTTTCACGGCAACAGTTGCCATATAAGAAAGTGTGTTTAATATCCTACTGAAAGTCATTCGGAGGCATTCATTTGCTTGTTATCTATAAACAGAACCAGACTTTATCATTTATAGTAAAGTTAAGTTTACATGCATATGTGGAATCACTGTAGGTCTATTGTTCTCTATACATAGGACTCTAGGTACTAATTCAACTCTCATAGTATACATATGCAAATACGATGATGTTAAAAATTAAATAACTTTACATTTCTGAATGCACATAATCAACCTATATTTAACAGTATATACATATTCTTGATGCAAACTGCCCTGTAGAGGAAACCATGTGAGCTGCAGCAGCATTTTTGGGGATCTACATGTACATGTGTTTGAAACATGTGTTCTCAATTCCACACCAAAGAGTCTGGTGCTAATTTCAGTACTGAGTTTTTCCAACTCTAGTCTCACTCTGTGTGATTTGGATTTTTAACATAGCTTTAACGATTTTCCAGTCATATCGCTACAATGTATGCATTATGGCAGTTTATAGTGATATCTACTACTGGGGCATCATGCTGCAGACATGTAGCACCATATCCTACCCAGCCACATTATCCTGACAGGCCTACCGGTCTTAACACTAACCTCTTAATGAAGAGCACCAAGCGAGGCAGCTGTTAGTACCATGACCTCCCCACATCTGAGATAGACACTTGGGTCACCAGAGCAATCCAACTCAGGTCTGTACAAGGACTGAAATTCATCAGTAAAACAGTCACTCGTTTTTTCAGTTAAAACTGGGATAAACTATCAAAAGGTTCTTTTTTTCTAAAATTTTACTTTCATTATCATCCAGACCTGGTCAGATGAACCTATCTATACTCTACATTATGTTTACCCATTTCTAGACTGGTTCCCATTCTTCCATATTAGTACTGTGAGTCCTGTATTGTCAAATCATGTCGCGTCAAGAGCGCCTGCACAGATTGTGTCTCATCATGTCTCATATCAATAATGGCCATGTAAATGGTGTCTAATCATGTCTTGTATCAAGAGTGTGGATGGTGTCTAATCATGTTTCATATCAAGAGTGTGGATGGTGTCTAATCATGTTTCATATCAAGAGTGTGGATGGTGTCTAATCATGTTTTATAACAAGAGTGTGGATAGTGTCTGATCATGTATCAAGAGTGTTGATGGTGTCTAATCATGTTTCATATCAAGAGTGTGGATGGTGTCTACTTGTGTTTCATATCAAGAGTGTGGATAGTGTCTAATCATGTTTTATAACAAGAGTGTCTGTATAGATAATACCTAATGCCTCATATTAAACTTCAAGAGTACCTGTTCAGATATAGCAATGTTTCATTTAAAGAGTGCCAGTGTTGAGAGTGTCTTATCATATCTAATATCAAGAGTGTTGATAGTGTCTAATCATGTCTCATATCAAGAGTGTTCATAGTGTCTAATCGTATCTAATATCAAGAGTTTTGATGCTATCTAATCATGTCTCATCTCAAGTGTTGAGAGTGTCTAATCATATATTAAGACTGTTGATGCTGTCTAATCATGTCTCATATCAAGAGTGTTGATAGTGTCTAATCATCTCTCATATCAAGAGTGTTGATAGTGTCTAATCATGTCTCATATCAAGAGTGGTGATAGTGTCTGCATCTAATATCAAGAGTTTTGATGCTATCTAATCATGTCTCATCTCAAGTGTTGAGAGTGTCTAATCATATCTAATATTAAGACTGTTGATGCTGTCTAATCATGTCTCATATCAAGAGTGGTGATAGTGTCTAATCATGTCTCATATCAAGAGTGTTGATAGTGTCTAATCATGTCTCATATCAAGAGTGGTGATAGTGTCTAATCATGTCTTGTAGCAAGAGTGGTGATAGTGTCTAATCACGTCTCGTAGCAAGATTGGTGATAGCATCTAATCATGTCTAATATTGAGAACTGTATTCTGGGATTTCTTGCCATTTTTGAAGTAGTTCCAAGAGCCCTTGGATTTGGGAAAATTTGCAATTAAATTAACTAAATTGGGAATTTTCAGAATACAAAAAAACAAGAAAATATGTACATGTATGTCACTGACCTAACAGACCTGCCAACCCTTATGATCTTGCCATTAAGTCTTACAGAAATGACCCTTAAAATACGGACTTATGGAATAAAAGAAGCTACAGAAATATGATTGTTAATGATAAAATCCTGATAATCGGCTGTTTGGATGCAGGTTTTATATAAGCTTTAGTGGAATTAGTCGGGGAACCGGACTAATTTTACATTGGTACCTCAAATGCTTTAAACAGCACATATTTTTTCATGCAAAGCATCTGCATGATCAAACTGATGATCTTATAATTTTTTTTACAAATGGCATTCAGCTAAAGATACATGTTAAAGATGAAAGGAAAAAATAAGCCTCTTAAAAAATTTTAATAAGTGCAGAAGAATAAAAAGGAATATTCTAATTGTTCTGAATAAAAGCAGGAAGGAACCAGGTTACGTTTATTGGAACCACGTGTCAATTTGATTATGTCATGTGGCGGGAGATACAATTGCAATCATCATGTGAAATAAAGAAAATAATTCCAAGAAAATTATGTCAAGTTGCTTCAAGCAATTGAGCTGCATAGGGTTTCGAACTGAAATTTATGCAACTGTACTAGAGGTAAATAAGGTCTATGTGTACTTTACAAACTTTTCAGATGAACATAATGTTTACCATCGATGCATCATTTTAAAATACCAAACTTTTCAAATACATTTCCAACTTTGCAATAGCTGTACAAGATATTTTGTTACACCTTACTGAAAACTGATCACACTTATGGAGAAAATCAGCTGCCTTACTGAGATGATCTTGTAAGGTTGGGCAGATCTGCAGCTAAGCTCAGCACAATTATCCGAATGCAGTTAGTCCAAACAAACAGTGTGTGTTTTCTATTGCACTGGTTTTAAAATTATGGTAAGCAGGTCAGTTTGTTTATTATTTTTTCGGCAGGTCAATTTTTTTATTATTTTTTTTAAAAACCATATATATTAAATGTGATTTTTTTTTGTTAACCATGGGAGAAAAATGTACTAGGGTTGGCAATGAGAAACGGGGTCAGTTGGCTGATCAGAAACACTTACTTTGTTTTGTTTGGCCTTGGTAAGCATTGTAAAATGGGCTAAATTGTCATAAAACAGTTAGTAATAATGTAAAATGCACTAAATTGTCATAAAACAGTTAGTAAGCAATGTAAAATGCACTAAATTGTCATAAAAGCAGTTAGTAAGCAGTGTAAAGTGGGCTGAGTTGCCATAAAGCAGTTAGTAAACAATGCATGTATAATATGGGCTCAATTGTCTTAAAGCAGTCAGCAACTGCTCATTCCTGTCAGATAACCATGGTCCTGGGTGGCCAAATGTTCTAAGGCATTATCCATTACAGATAACTGGCATCTCATCTCTGACTGCATGGGATCAAGTCCCAGGTACAGCCAACATGGGTATGCGAGAAAGCTTGCCAGTAGCTTCCTATGGGTTGGTGGTTCTTCCCAGGGTGGGGTGGTGGTGGTGGTGGTGGGGTTCTTCCCAGGTGATTCCCTCACCAGATATACTGGCCACCAGTCTACAGTGTGCTCATAAATTAGTTAAGCAACAAAACAACAACAACACTGTCTTATAGCCAGAGCTAATCAGTTTTATGGTTCTGTGCTTTGACCTACCATATTGAACTGTTTGTACATCAAGTTCAACTGCAAACAACTGACAGCAGATCTGGCTTTATCTTGTTTTATTCAACTGATTACTCTGAACAAACAGCATACATCCAGATCTTCCAAAGCATTATGTGACTGCAGATCAGGGTCTCTGTAGTTTGCAGTTGGTAAGCATGTACATATGGTAAGTACAGAGTAAATGTAGCCTTAATAAATAACCTATTTCAGAATCATCTGTATGTCATATATGTATCGTTACTTATTTAGTTGTATCATGTTGTCCACATCCCATTTATATACAAAAACAGGTGTGCACATACACTGGATCTGACATTTAAGTCATGACAGAATTTAAATTTAGAAACTAAATAGGTCAAGATAAGTAGGGCATGTGTGTTATTTTTAGCATACATGTACTGTTTAATGGAAACGTTTGAAGGCATTTGATCCATTGTTAAATTTTACATATTACCAAGATTGGAATTAAGACTGAAAGCAGAATCATCCGACTTTAAGTTGATATTTATTAATAGACTACGTGTTCTGAATTATACATGTTACATGACAGTTGACACATATTACGCCACGGTTTACCAGATTTTTGGTTTTCAAACCACTGTACCATATACAACATCAAGGTGCACTCAGTTTAACTGTTATTTGGTGCATTTCCCCTTAACTTAAAAAATGAATGTGAATGCTGATTGTCATCCCCATGCAATGGTGGTACCCCTCTTACATTAAAGATGCCCAGTTGAATGTACATGTAGTCTTTTATGCAGTTATATATATATTCTTGAATGCATTTATTGAATGTCCCTGCCAAATATACCTTTGTCTTGATATGCATTAAGTTCCCTGAAGATTTCACCATATAAATGATGTATTTAAATAGACTGTTAACAACATGGTCATTTTTATAGCTCTGCTGGTCATAGAGCAGAGAGCTTATGGCATGGTCCGTTGTCTATCATGCATCTGTCTGTTTGCACATATTTGTTATCACTTCTCCTCCCACACTTGCAGGATTGCCATGAAACTTCACAGACACATTCATCCCATGGTTTAGTTGGTCCTAAATGAAAATGATGCAGCTTGCCCTTCCAGTATGCCCACAACAGCAGCCATCTTGAATATTTTGTAATTGCTACTTCTCCAGAATTGATGGTCATATCAGTATGGGGTATTTACAAAGATACCTCTTGTGATTTTTAGTTGGACATAAATGAAAATGGTGATGCTCAGAGATGCAGTATTGCCACCACAGTGGCCATCTTGAAAATGATGTTATCGCTTCTTTTCCTGAATGAATCGTCAGATCAAGACGGGTTTTTGACTGAAAGACTTTTGTTTATGTCTGGTTGGACATAAATGAAAATAATGTCTATCTGACCATCAAAAATAGCTGCCATGATGGCCAACTTGAAATTCTTAGTCTTACTTCTAGGTTGATTTTTCACCAGAGTTCTTATGTTATCTGGTTGATCCTGAATGGAATCTGATATCCAAGAAGTCTTGTTGATCCTAAATTAAAATGGTTCTGATCTGATGTCCAGTATGGCCACCATGGTGACCATATTGAAATCGTGTTCCCACTACTCTTTATAAATTTAAAGTCATTTTGATGTGGGGTTTTCATCAGATTAGTTCTTTTGTTGTCTTTTTGGTCCAAAATGAATATTACGCAATCTGACCCTTGAAGATATTATCTCTATTCCTCATAAATGGATGGCCATATCAATAATGGATTTTCAGATGGGTTTATTATGATGCCCAGTTGTTCCTGAATGGAAATGGTGCCAATCAAACATCTAGTATGACTGCCACAATGGCCATATTGAAAATCTTGTCACAATTTTCCTTGAATGGATGGTCAGGGGACTTTTGCTTACATCCATGGAATGTCATCAGATGCGAAATAAATATTCATTTATGAGGATAAAAAAAATGGAGTAATTGAAAAATCACAGGTGAAAGTTACTTGATCAGAGCTAATATTGACCACAGTATATTCAGGACTATCATGATAAATGTAATTTTAATAATGTAATTTTGTCAATAATTCATTTCAGCTATCAAAGGTAAGTAAACACAAGTAATTTTTTTACCCGATTTGCTGTGCTTTTGTAAACTGCTTACACTAATCAGAGTTGAAAATTCAGTCCTCCAAGTCAGAATGGTGATTGAAAATTTCAAGTGGTCATATGAATTTTCCAGTCCCTAACATGATTCAGGCTGACCATGATTTCTCTCTAATCTGTCGAGAATTTTGCTGACTTTGTTATTGAATAGTCCATACTTTCTACTGCTTTCCGTTTATTTTGATAAGCTTGTTCAAGTGCTTTGTGCTCATCATTACATTTTCTTACCAGAGGGAGAGCAGAATGGTCTCTGTATGCAATTGATTACAACTGTGGTAGAAGGATGACAGACTAAATTCTGGAAAACAAATTTTCACAATTGCATGATTAAATTTAGGTCATTAACATCATCAGCTTTTATATTTTTATAATAGTTTATTGGTTAAGTGTTGACTCTGTGCAAGATGTTTAATACTAACCTGACTGGATGAGTGAATTTTTTTTTTTTTTTTTTTTAAAAAACCCTGCAGATGCTTCAACAACCAAATCTTTTAATAGTCAGATCAGAAACAAAGCATTTTCTTTATTCTAGGCATGCCTGTACTAAAAAAAAAAGGAATGTAAATTTGATAAGTGGCACTGGAGGGCATATTGCATAAAAAGGTTTTTATTCAACTGCAATTTCTGACTTCGAGGGATTTCTGTCCTTAAGCAATTTCTCAGAAAACTAGAAGAATGTATCTGTTGAACCATAATGGACTTCAGCATTAAAAAAAAAATAAACAGCATACAAAAATTATATGGCTGTAACTAAAGAAATGGGGTGCATTGGTGGATTTTGAATGGTTTGAGGGTGGAGACAGTTAAGTCCCCCATTTTCTATAAAACATAGTTATTAGTGAAAGACAGAAAATTTTTGTATTTTTAGCAAAACCATCCTACCTGTTTTAATAGTCAAAACCCTCAACATAAAAATTCTCGATTTTCTCCAGCAAAATCTTACCTTCTTATTGGTATATTAATTAAAGTTTTTGCTTGCCCCATATGCTCTGCACATAGTTGCTTTCATCTTATAACACTGGCTTAAGTAGTCCTTTTAAATGGAGATGCTATTCAGGCCCATTTCCCTTATCACTTGGTCATGTCTGCCAGTCCTCAAAGCCAGATCTACTAAGCAGCTTTCTGGCATATTTTGTTATCATTTAGTTTTGTCCACACAAAAAAAATGATTTTACGTGTGATCTGTGGGGTTGGATCAACTGGGTTCTTTCTGTTTTGCGAGTGCGTCTTTTATATATGCTTTCTTTAATATTTCTTTCTTATTTTAACAGCTACATCTTAATCCAATATCAAATGAAAATATTTGCCATGGACGTTGGGTTGCCAGAAGTCCACAGTTTGATAACTGTGTCAGTTGGGGTGTTGTCTTGTGTCCACCAAATCATTCTTTGTTTTCCACTGTGAACCAGTTCAGTAGTTT
>JAECUM010038739.1:0-13701 GCA_016617855.1 Megalonaias nervosa | reverse complement strand
GAAGACAACAGTAATGTCGGCTGCGGAAAGAAACTGACTGTGGTTGCATTTTTAGCAAGGTTTGCGGTGGTCTCTTGCGCTGGAATAATAATAATAATAATAATAATAATAAACATAAACATGAAATGAAGTAATTTCGTGAATGCATGTTACAAAAATAAAATATGAACAATATACTGCTTTGCGGTTAGAAATAAGTTCTCGAAAATTACTCTGTTCCCATCAATATTTTGTACAATTACAACTTTAAACGTATACAGAAAATATTGTATAAGGAGAGAGAGAGAGAGAGAGTTAGTTGCCATGATTGATTATTAATACAGTTATCACCAACTTACTTATGAATTACACAATTTACACTGGAACAGAAAAGAAGTTTATGAAAAAGTATTTTTTTTTTTTTAAAAAAAACTTTACAAAGATGCATACATACATATACACACACATACATACATGCATGCATACATAAATACATACATACATACATACATACATACATACATACATACATTGCCGGACAAAGGCTGGAACTTCCATAACTCACGACGAGCTATCTATTCCATGCATTGTATAAAGTCACGTGCCAAAAGTCACTTTAAAGTAGAAGAGTATAGTCGGCTTGCAAATTGGCTTCAATTCTCATACGGTATAACAAACTGAATATGATATCGTGTAATAGCTATGTATATGCTGACCTTGAAAAATGATTTTATAGTTGCAAATTCTCCGACAAATGTGCTTTTTCGACTAGCTTCGAGTGCAACCTTATATAGAACCCATAGCAATAAGGTGTTATGCTGCCAGTCGCTGTACACGAACTTTAATCGCGTATGCGTTTGTCAAATTGAATCCGGATATAACCTGCAATCAGAATTGTCTGTATCTCGCCTATTAATGGCGAGACACGCATATCACTTTCCCGGCAGTGGTGGTAGACAAGTCATTAATAATATTTATGTTCAGGTTCTGTTTTGTTACTTTTGAAGTCAGATACCTTCTAAAACAGTAGGTGCAGGAAACTGCGGACAACATCATTGTCAAGCTTTTGTTGATATATTCTTTGTTGTTATCAATCTTGTCTTCAATAATTTTCTATGATTTTATTTAAGAAAAATTTGAAATTTGTAGCAATATTTAATCTAGTTATTTACGTCTGTGCTTTTTCCGTCATATTTTGTACTACTACTGACCTCTCTTGGCTTTTCTTGTTGTTGGAACATTCGCAAAATGTGTAGAACCATTAAAATGTCTTCTTTTTAAAAATATCAATATGTTTGAAGTATCCAGTGCAGAAGTGGTATAGTTTTTGCAGTTGCTTTATAACTTTCAGTGCTTGTCTCTAAGTAATAAACACGAAAGAGTGAACCTAAATGGTTTGAAATACAGTCGTCTAGTAAGTCTTATGAGCTTCGCAAGCATCGTAAATATATAACTTATACGAGCTGTTACAGTCACCTGGATTATAATGCTGTCTCACACACACACACACACACACACACACACACCCCCGTTAGGACACAATCCTAGCACTAACAGGAGAAAGATAATGCCGTCTTTACTGTATTTACTGTAAGCATTGCTAGGACTGAAGGAGAAAGGTAATGCCGTTCTTGCTGTAGATTGGAACATTATCAATCTGTCACGTTTTCCTTACATAAATGCATACATACATACATACATACATACATACATACATACATACATACATACATACTAGGTATTATCAGCCATTTTCTTCTGTTACTCGGCTTATCTTGAGATTAGTTGTCGTAAAGTCACGTGTTCATTAAATCTTTCGACTAAACTCAGTTTAAAAATTGATTTCAACATGGTTAATAAGAACCTATCCTAGAAGTGTTTATCCTTACCTGATATACAAATTGTTGTTAGTTGTTGTGGACAATAGGTAAACTGTATAGATCCATTGCAGAAGCAAATTGGAATTTGATCATCACCTGGAAGATGTTTACTAAATACAAAATATGTACAGGCAATCCAAAGAAGCAAAAATGATATTGAAATTAAAGCTATTATTGCTCGTTCGATACACTTGTCAATAATAAAGTAAATGTTCAATTACCCTATCAATAAATATAACCAGCAAAGACTAACACGAGTTGTCGTACTTTAATTGACATGGATACTACCCGAAACACGAATGTACATGACATAGAGTAAATTTTACTTTTGAACAGCTCTTGTTCTATATATAAAACCTTTAATGAATTCTTTGGATTGTATTTTATTTCATGACATGGTGTGATACATCAAACGATGAAGCGCTGTAAACATCTATACACAGTAGTTTACCCTTGGCTACATTGGGAGTTAAATTTACGGCACCGACCCATTGAAGGACCAGAGATATCTTATATTTTTCTTTTCGTTTTCCTAACAGGGACAAGCATCCAAGAATGGTTTTGGCTGAGAGGTGCAAACGAGGCGGACATAATTATTTTCCAGCGTAGAGGTATGTGTGTGTGTGTGTGTGTGTGTGTGTGTGTGTGTGTGTGTGTGTGTATGTGTGTTATTTTTAACGTAGCTTTAACAATTTTTCAGTCATATAGCTACCATGTGTGAAGTGTGGCAGTTTATAGTGACGTCTGGTACTGGTGCAGACATCATGTCCCACCCAGTCACATGTTCCTAACACCAGGCCGACCAGTCCTAACACTAATCTCTTTGTGCTGTGCACCTAGCGAGACAGCTTCTAGCGTACAGGAGTAAGAAAGAACTGAGAATGAAGTTAAATTAAGTAGTCAGTTTTTAAATACACAGTTAAACGCTTTGAAAAAGACGGCTTCACTTTTCCTGGAGAAAAAAAAAATGTTCCTCTAGTAGTCTCTCCAATTGTAAACGCTGGTGTTATTAAAGTTATGAAAATATAAATTCCCGACTTTCAGAGGAAGGGAAAATGTATTCTGGTTCCGAAGGCAAATGACCCCATTCACAGAAGTATTAAATGGTCAGAGTCTAACTAAATTGTAAGTCAGAGGTAGTTTAAATTAATTAAGATCTGGGAAGATCTGTAATTATTATTATTATTATTATTATTATTATTATTATTATTATTATTATTATTATTATATGCGTTATAAAGAGAGCGTAATGCGTTATAGAGAGGACGTTATTTATAGAGAGGACTTTATGCGCTATAGAGAGGGAGTTAAGCGTTATATAGAGAGCGTTATGCGTTATAAATAGAATGTAATGCGTTACAGAGAGGACGTTATGCGTTATAGAGGACGTTATGCGCTATAGAAAGGACGTTATGCGCTATAGAGAGGACGTTACGCGCTATAAAGAGAACGTTATGTGTTATACAGAAGAACGTTATGCGTTATAGAGAGGACGTTATGTGTTTTAGAGAGAATGTTATGCCTTATAGAGAGGACGTTATGCGCTATAGAGAGAACGTTATGCGCTATAGAGAGAGCGTTATGCGTTATAAAGAGGACGTTATGCGTTATAGACAGGACGTTATGCGCTATAGAGAGGACGTTATGCGTTTTAGAGAGGACGTTATGCGCTATAGAGGACGTTATGCGTTATAGAGAGAACATTATGTGTTTTAGAGAGAACGTTATGCGTTATAGAGAGGACGTTATGCGCTATAGAGAGCGTTATGCGTTATAAAGAGGACGTTGTGCGTTATAGAGAGGACGTTATGCGTTATAGAGAGAACCTTATGCCATAGAGAGAGGATGTTATGCGTTATAGAGAGGGCGTTATGCGCTAAAGAGGACGTAATGCGCTATTGAGAGACCGGTATGCGTTATAAAGAGGACGTTATGCATTATAGAGAGGACGTTATGCGTTACAGAGAGAGCGTTGTACAATTTAGACAGGACGTTATGCGTTATCTTGCATTCTTAGTAGGAATAGTTTTAATTATCTAAAGTATGGCTAAATTCCTTTTCTCCACTTTGAATGATGAAATCATGGCAAATCAAGTTTTATCAATACAATTTCTAGTCTTTTATTATTTACCGTTCAATGTAGTTGGTAATAATTTGGAAATATTGCGAAAATGAAATCTGATATGATCAACATTTTAAAACTATACCAGTTACCGTATTGGAATAGATGTACGAAAGTACGTATGGTAAATGTTATACTTATCTTACCTTTATCTGATGATTATTTGGAAATGACCTACTTGAAAGTTTTGATAAAGTTTTAGGGCTTATCTATTACTCTGTTTTTGATGAAAGTTGCCTAAATTGCATGTCAAGTACATCTGAAGAAAAAAAACGTTGCATACTTACTCGGGTTTGGATTCGTATTAAGCCGACGTATGGACCTCGTCCAAAACTGGCTAGTTCCGTTTTTGTTTAAAATATGAAGTAAGAGGGTGTTGTTGTTTATTGGAAGGTGAAGATTTTCACGTGAACATACGCTAGAGGCATTAGCCCATGTTAGAAATGGCGGACTGTTTATGATGTGCACTGTTGTGTTTGAATCTGAAACGAAGGTGAAATCACATGATGCAGGTAAACTTAAAAAAAAAAAAAAAATTGTTCATGCATTAGTTCCTAAATGAGTGTAGGAATTGTCTAATCGTAAGATTAGAGATCATAACGGGTAATGGACTGCGTACAATTCTACGAAAATTGTGGATGAATAGTTAAGACATGGATATGGAGAAAGGAGTGGATAAGATGAAATCATATACATTAGTGTAAGATGTTTATATTCAATATGTAGTTTCATGCGGGGAGATAGGACAGTCACGAGTTCTTGCTACAATTAAAGTTTTAACTATTGATATAGCATGGATGATCACTCGTCTTCTAATTATCAAATTAATCAAGCTTTTTATTTTTCCAAACTTTGACCACTGGCAGTCTTACAAAATTTAAGACCATATTTTTACTATACTTTCAAAAGAAATGGGACCTCTTAAATTTGCTGCACACTAAACGCAGTTCGTGAGAAGAAAGATTGGAAATCATTTTTATTATCAAATATTTACATGTGGAAATATTTCATTCTATAAATTATTGATTCATTCAGTAGAAACTGCCGCTCAAGACAAGCATTATTCAACACTTTAGTTAATTTTAACCATCTCTTACAAATGGATTAAATATGTGAGAAAGAAAGAATTATCATACATCTAGCTAAAATCTAATTTTTAGAGGTGCGTGGTACTGTCGGTATTCCGATATACTGCAGAATTTTTCCCCTGAGGTACGTACCACGGTACATTTTTACTGTACCGGTAGTATCCATCAGTAAGGAATGTAAGGAATTACCGAGTAATCTTGTTACGAATTTAATGACATTAACAGCATGTTTTCATTTATATGACAAAATAGTTCAAAATATTATTATGTTTTTGACAAAAAAGTTGTATTTGTCAGAAATTGATTTATAATATTACAAAAATAATTATATTTATTAATCCTTTATTCTTATCTTTGATATTTGCCACTAAACCCAACTTTTGGAAAACATTTCGGATTAGACGAATGTAATTAATTTTAAGTCATTTATTAATGTATATTATTGTATTTAAATTTATGTATTCCTTTGTAAAACTGGGAATCAGGAGAGTAGTTGTTTTCTGTTTGAATTTTGCGTAGTTTCTCAAACCCACTAAATATTTTTTCTAAGTAAATCTATTTTATCTTTATTGATCGTCTCTGATGAATATCTTGCATGGGTGTTGGCATCCCACTCAATGTTTCCCTGCCTATTGTATCAATAGTATAGCTAGTAAATTGTCGGTTTAAGGATCAGCAGTGTCTTTATTACAGGATGTCAGATATAGTGTATAGTGTCATCATACCTGAATAACAGTTTTAAGATTACAAAGTATACATTAATTGACATACATATAGTTTTAAGATTACAAAGTATACACTAATTGACATACATATAGTTTTAAGATTACAAAGTATAAACTAATTGACATACATATAGTTTTAAGATTACAAAGTATACACTAATTGACATACATATAGTTTTAAGATTACAAAGTATACACTAATTGACATACATATAGTTTTAAGATTACAAAGTATACACAAATTGACATACATATAGTTTTAAGATTACAAAGTATACACTAATTGGCATACATATA
The DNA here is from genome assembly GCA_016617855.1 of Megalonaias nervosa. Classification (NCBI taxonomy): domain Eukaryota; kingdom Metazoa; phylum Mollusca; class Bivalvia; order Unionida; family Unionidae; genus Megalonaias; species Megalonaias nervosa. Next base: position 7,610 of record JAECUM010038739.1, on the reverse strand, counting down.
GTTTTAAGATTACAAAGTATACACTAATTGACATACATATAGTTTTAAGATTACAAAGTATACACTAATTGACATACATATAGTTTTAAGATTACAAAGTATACACAAATTGACATACATCTAGTTTTAAGATTACAAAGTATACACAAATTGACATACATCTAGTTTTAAGATTACAAAGTATAAACTAATTGACATACATATAGTTTTAAGATTACAAAGTATACACTAATTGACATACATATAGTTTTAAGATTACAAAGTATACACTAATTGGCATACATATAGTTTTAAGATTACAAAGTATACACTAATTGGCATACATATAGTTTTAAGATTACAAAGTATACACTAATTGGCATACATATAGCACATTCATCTACTATAAATATTGACATTTGAATTCTCCTGGGGGTGGGGTGCCTGCGAATTTCTTATGAGCTATTTTATTTTCTTTCTTCTCAAGAATTTTTTTTTTCAAATAGTATAATGTATATAACATGACCTTATTTTGCTATAAATTCGAGCTAGATATTTTGCTATAACTATTGTCAGACGGAAATTTAAAAAAAATTAGTTTCATGACACTGCACCAGAACATTAAATTGTTGGTTCCTAATATAATTGCGAGATACTATGGTACGTATTGCTCTATGTTCAAAACTACCGCAATGTACCGCGGTACAAATTTTCGAGGAACCCAGATCGACTAGTTTTAATACAGAATTATGAGCTTTTACTCACCTTTTTCACAAACATACTGCCTTTGTCCCGCACATTGCACACATTGTGTAATGGTCTGAATGTCGAGCTTCCCAATGATTTCACAGCATTCACTTGGATATGGGTTACCTAGAATAAACGTTTAGACACTTGGTATGTGTTGTGCCGTTCTGATACAGTGTACCTGCTATACTTCAAAGAGTGTAGAAATGAAGCTTAAAAGTTTTAATTATCATTTATTTGCCATCAGGTACTGCAAAGTACAGAATATTTTGTTTTCTTATTTCTTTTTACTTTGATTTATTTTCCTTTGTTGTTGTTGTTGTTGTTTTTTTGTTTGTTTTGTTTGTTTTTGGGGGGGGTTGGGGGTTGGGGTTTTTTTTGTTTGTTTTGTTTTTGTTTTCTTTTTTTGGTTGTTATTTTTTGGGGGTTGGGGGTTGGGTGGGGTTTGGTCAGACTGACTGACTAAAGTACTGGTTCCTTTTTACTATTATTTCTCAAGACGTGAACGCACATAAAAATTTGAAATTTTAGTAATTCGAAGTCGACTGTTCCAGAAAAAATCAAATAGTTGTATTTAAAATAACATATATACAAACGTGATATAAATTATTTTCAATTGATTTAATTTCATCAAATTCTATCTTGTATTCAAATTTTATGCCTATTAAGTTAGATCTGGATTTTAACATAGCCAAAATATAGCAACTCCGGTCTAACATGGACAAGGCGCCAGTTTACCTGGAATTCTGATGAAACTGTTGACCAAGTGTAGAATTTTCAGTGCAGCATCAATACATGTTATCCGATTGCAACACATTGTATATATTGTAAAAGCTAATAAAATTATCTATAGTGGGCATGTTTTCTTTTTATATTTGACGCTATATTAATGGAATTATTACTTTTTAATCATCGAAAGTAACAGATTTCACGCGTCATCGGAAATAAGCATTGATCATGCCGGGGTCGCGTGACACCTCTCTTCTTTGTTACAAAATGCGGTTTGTTAAAACTTCATGAATATTCATGAAATTTTCAATCCAATCAGAGGAGATATAAACAATTCGGTCAGTGGTTGTAGCATGTTCCTATGATATTCCTACACGAAGAAATAATCCCTCAAACTTTATGCAGATTTGACCAAAAGTTTGGCAATTTAAATAAATGCATCATATATCATCACAATTGGCATATTTCAAGCTTTATTTTGATACCAAAATTTATATATCGGAAACGTTTATAAACCAACCGCAACGAGCATCGAATTTGTAAAACATTTGAATCTCCCCGTGTCGACATTGTCCGCCATATTTGAATTTTCTACAACTGATGTTCCAAAACTAAACTTATTATTAATTTCGTACAAATTGGTGTGCCAGAAGAACATGGCAAGATGAATTCTTTTTATAGTTTTTATCGTATTAACGCTTGTTGTACGGTTTAGATAGTATACAGTGGCAAAATGCGCACACAAAGCGTAGATTTTCGACTACTATAAATAGGCTCAAGTTGTCGATGCTGTAAATATCTGAACTGACAAACGGTAATCGGTTTTAAATTATGTTCAACCTTATATTCATTATGTTATTGCATTTGTTTAAATTTTGTAATGGGACATTGATGAAATAATGAGAGAAAAAAAATCGCATCATGATAAAAAAAATTTTACCTGTGAAAGTGTCCACATGATCGTAGGTAGCTCCGAGCCAGAAACAATTTGAGTACTGTAGACTTTTATCTAATAGTTTGTATGGTAACCCTTCCCCGCTTGTACTAATTCGTGGCAATCTAGAGCCACACCTTTTACATGCCAGAAAAGCTTCCGTCCAACTTTTGTTTTCAAATTTATACAGCGTGGTGTATACCTCTGAAAAGTAATCATAAAATAAGTCTAATTTATGCAAACATGGTGAAAAGTGTTAATAAATGCTGCATTTATAGAGGTAGCTTATAAAGTGAACATGTCTTTTCCTGAGTAATTCCAGTTCTGTTCAAGTCTCTATGTCGTAACATTTAAGATGAGCTGTGCAATATTAGAATGCTTGATGCAATTACACACTGCTACACAAATGCTTACATTTTCCATATATTTTCTTCACGAAGATGGTGAAGAAGAAAGGTATTCTTTTGTCACCTACATGGCGGAGAGAAACCTATAAATGACTGATAAATAATTTATAGCACAGTTGTCACTGGTGCTGAAAGTCAGCCTATCATGTGTGTATATGTTTAAGGTAGAGTGCAATCTATTCAAACCTGACACAGGAAACCACGTGATTAACAAGAAAGAAGCCAAACTTAACGAAACAAGGAACACGATTAAAAACTAAAGAGCAACAGAAGACACTTCGCGAGGCAACAGAAATAGAGGGAAATTACCTTACCGCGGCGTTAATCATGAAATTCTATTTCATATGAAACAAAGTACATTGTTACTGAATTAAAAACAAATAGGACATAAAAAGCATATTGTTACAGGCAGGGGTCTTTCTACCGACAGAATCAAACACCTGCGTGAGTCTGACCGGAGGCCGATTGCTTTTTCCTATTTCCAAGGATCTGGAGACAACGGTTGTTGTCAACTGTAAGGTTCCTTAACACCCAATACAAAAAATTATTAAAAAATAAACACGTGTACCTAAAAATAGCCAGATAATTCCCTTTGTTAACAAATTAGGGAAGGTCCATTTTACGAAACTAATTCGTCCTATCATGAAGTCTCGTGAATTCTGTATATCATGACGCCTTCTCCTAGATATTCGCGATTTCCTCGGGTTGATAAATATCTACCAACACCTGCTCCCTATAATCAACAAATAATCATCAAAATCTAACAAAGCTATAAACGGAGACAATAATACAAATAACATATACCCGATGTTTATTCAAATATAATGTCTTTGATATAAACTAGTAGTACACCAGAAGTCCACATATTTATTTTACTGTTTAGTCAAAGCACGCGCTGAAAATATTAGTTTACGTTCGTGCTCAAGTTATGTACTTTGCGTAAGATTTAGCTAAAACGGAATTGCTTGCAAGAGGCAAGTTCTCAAGATGAGCACATTGAAGATCCAGTAATACATTTTTTATTTTTCCATTTTTAAATGTTCATATTTTCCGTTACCCTTCTATGAATTGAAATAATTGCAATTAGATTAGACACTGCAAAATTATTAATAGTCCTATAATTACGTTTAGGATTAATTAAAACCAAGCAATTTTTTTGATTGCGAGACGTCGGTTGAATTGAGATATCATAAGACTCATATCACATATAATTTTTTGTATCAACTATATTAATGTCACCAGGTTTTGAACATTACAATGACCAATAAATTCCATTTCTATTTGGCCAATAGTTTTATAACATAAACTTGCATGATACGAAACCTCAGGTCATGTTTTTTAGTAAAGTTTTGTATATTTTTGTTTATTTTGAGATCTCTTCCATCACGTCTAGCTTTAAATACGGTGTAAATTGATAATGGTGTTAATGCAATTGTGACTTTATAATAACTTTCCCCCAACATTGTTGTAGCTGCCTCTAGAAAATCTTCACAAACACCACCCCAATTACCGCACCCTTTGCAATGAATGAAACAGTGGTTAGATTGGAACGTTATTTAGTACAAGAACTCAGTAGCACTTCTTATTCGTTTGGTGAAGGCAACTCTCACGTTGATAGCCTCGGTCAAAGGAAACCATCAAAGTAAACCATCTACCTGAGAGAGCGGCCTACACGTATTCAACAGCCTGTAAATATCTAGACTTAATAAATAAAAAAGTTACTTACGAAAGGAAGACGAATATATCAGAAAACATACTAGTACACCATCAATCAAGCCGACTAACTCCATTGTCCATACATATGTAGGACAGTTATTTATCTACCCGGAAGGTTTTGTCTCCAGTTAAGCTGCTGATAAGCTCCGCTTGCGTCCTGACATGAGTCATTCATTGTTATGAGCAAACAACGCCTATTCTTATTTTAAGCTGGTCCCTGAATTAATAAATTTTCCAAGACAAATAATTTTAATAATTCACTAGAGTAAATTATCAAAATATTTCTTCACTGTTGGCCAAAGGCATCGGTAACATTATGACCAAGAAATTTGATCCCCGTTTTGACGCTTGTTTGAATGTATCGTTAACAGTGTTGTCTGTCATGCATGGGTACTAGGTTATCTTGTTTTATGTGCTCTTATCACCAAGAAGTATGAAACAGAATCAGTAGAACATAAAATAAATAGTAAACAGCTGATATTATAGCTCGGGATACGGTAAAAAATCTACTGCTTCAGTCTGTTATGCATCTTGTTTGCCAACACATTTAAGAAATATTGGTAATGAACAATTCAGTACAGATGTGGCGGGGGTACTCTGATTGTAAAGAAATGGCTACAGATTGTGGTAATAGTGAGGTTCCATTTCTTTCATTTAAGTAGCATACACCATTTAGCAGTGAGTGTGTGAAAGAATAACTTATAATAAAATCAATTAAATACCTTTTTGACCACAGACTTTGACGCAGTGTACAGCAATATGGAGTCTATATGTAGTGAAAATGAAACGCCACTGACACTTATGAATAATCCATTTAGTGGCAAGGAGAAGTAGATTTTGAATAAAACTTAAAGCCGTTTTTCTGCACATACAGTTTGCAGATTAGATAAATTTTTAGTCAGACAACCAACTTGACAGTAGTTTCCAAAAAATGTACGAAGGCCTGTATTGGCCATATGCAGCATTTTATGATGAAGATAATAACGCAGTTCTCCATGTATTTTGGTATAATAATAATGACATAATTCTAGTCCCAAATAGCATAAAGAGTCTGAATGTTTATATTATCGGCGCACGTGTATTTCTGTACATGCTGAACTATCTATTGTACCGCAATTTTTAATTTAGTTTTCTAAACATAATTAATCAATGAATCTTGAATTTAAATCTCTTACCTCTTTTTTGGTATCATAATAATGGCTTCAAGGCAAAATGTACGAAATCTAAGACTTTGGTCTAATTGTTTCCCTCTATGTAGACCACTAGCCACTTTAAACTGCCTCCTTGTATCCTTGTTTCTAAATCACCCATGCTTTGCAAATGAATACACTGCACAACGATAAAAAACTATTTTATCCAGAATTCAAATGTCATCCAAAAAAAACCCATAAATAACTAGTTATCACAAATACAGAAAAATGTTACTAAATCACCACTAATAAGTACATAAATAATTGTACAATTATGTGTCAACTCTTTCCTTACAGGTGACTTATTCGTGGCACCGTACAATCCAAATTAGAAAAGCACATGTCCTATTCATCGTCATTTAGAATGTTGCGCTATACTTCGTTTGATATTCACGGTTATTGTTATTAACATCCATAACAATTGAACGAAATACCATCTTGTAAAGTATGCAACCTGATCATACATCTTACCGGATGAGTTTAAAGTTTGGTAAAATTTGTCTTTTCTTAATTTGATTCAAACTTTTGTTGTGCGGTAAGTGCCCTCTCACACACTAGCGGAAATGCAGAGAACATGGCATTAAGGTGAAAGAGAAATCTTGCAGAAAACTTAACATAAGGATGAAAGTCAAAGAAATCTTGCTGACAACATGGAATTGGAATGATAGTCGTGTGTGTGTGTGTGTGTGTGTGTGTGTGTGTGTGTGTGTGATTTGGATTTTAACGTAGCTTTAATAATTTTTCAGTCATTTCGCTACTACGTCTGCAGTGTGGCAGTTTATATTGATGTTTAGCACTGGGGCATCATGCTGCAGACATGTAGCATCATGTTCTACCCAGTCACATGATCCTGACATAAGACCGACATATTCTAACACTAACCTCTTAATGCCGAGCGCCAAGCGAGGCAGCCATTTTTATAAGTCTTTGGTTTCTTTTGGTCGGGGTTCAAACCCGCGACCTCCTTATCTAACCACTTCGGCCCGGAGCGGTAGAGTGAAAGTCAAAGAAATCTTGCAGATAACATGGCATTAGGATCAAGTTATTTATGCTTCTTTCATCACTTACTTTTATGACATAATATTGGATGCCTCATTACCTTTAGCATATTATCATTATTTCCATCACCCCTACAATTTTCTTGATAGTATTCCTTTGTGTGCTTTTTAAAATATTTTCATTCTTCGTGTTGCAAGGAAGATTTTTCTGCCCCACATCATATGATCCTCTGTTGCAGAATTGATGTTTACCCCTAAATATATATGATATACACGAGACAACATGACTTCTGGCATCAAATTAAAAATAGGACTATCTAGTATTCTAGTTCATATTTCCTTTAGGTAAGTGAAGAATTTGATATTTTTAAGTAGCTTTTGCTGTTTGTCAAATATTAGATCCCATACGGACATTTAAAAACTATTGGTTATGACACCGAAATTCCGATCTGACGTCTGGATATTTGTAATCAACAATTTAGTGTATGGTTTATATTCAACCACATTTTGATAATAGATGTGCACTCTACAGTGAAAGTGAAATGAAAATAAATAAATAAATAAATAAATAAATAAATAAATAAATAAATAAATAAATAAATAAATAAACACATTACGGACAGTCTAGATATGGATTAGTAAATAACATATTTTTTTATTATTTTTATTTTCAAACGTTGCTGTATAATATTTTGATGACATTCGAAGACATATTACAAGATAGGTCATTTCTGTGCGTCGTGCAAAACTGTCAAATGATTTTACTCTTAAAATTAACTTTTTAAAGTGCACAACAAACTTGTAACAACTTAAATGTTGGCGTGGTGTCTGGGGTGGAGGTAAAATTAAACCTTGAAGCAATCCACTTACCTTTGATAAGCGATCGAGTTCACCAGCAAGTGTTAGAAAT